>VCRD01000120.1:159315-283113 GCA_006783055.1 Trinorchestia longiramus | reverse complement strand
CTTGTGGTCATGTCAATATTCTGTATTTGGAGGAGCTACTCCAGCTAGAGAAACGATTTAAAGCCACTCCTCTGGTACAGGTCATCCTTATAACTCCATAGTATGATGTAAATGAGAAAATATAATGAAATAACAAACGTATAACAACTCTTGTAGCTTTTGGACTGAAACGAAAACAATATTAATGTTGTTCTGATCCCTGTGTTATAGAACCCATGTGCAGGTATGTAATTGACGAAATCAATTAACAAATACGTGACCAAACGACTATGACAAACCAAATATGTTTTCATGCATAGCTAATAGTTACCTTTTTGTCACAGCGATGTTGAATTCGAGCGTCAAAAATTGATCAGTGTTTGATTCAAACGTCCGGCATTTATCAACGAGCAATTCTTTGGCACTGAGTTGCATTGTCGTGTAATTTCCTTGACATTTGAAATGCTAAAACTTACCTCGGCAGCACCTGCCATTAGCGATCATTGGGCACGTGCAGGGAACCTCGACTCACCAGCGAGCAAATCGGATTCCAAATTTCATCCTCATTAATTTACCAAATAATGAGAGGAAAAAATTATTCGTCTTTATAAACTAAATCATTAACATAAATTCATGCTCATATTGTGTAACGATACGTGCATAAGAGATGAAAGTTTAAGTAAATGGAGATCGCTATCAGCGACCGGGCACAGAACGATCCTGTCTGTGCAGCGGGCAAGTGCTGCGACAGAGTGAACGTGCCAGCAACTGCGGTACACGCTACACTGACCTGCTAGGCGCTCGACTGCCTCTTATATAGAGGCACACTGCTGATCACTGATTTCTTTAAAGAATCAAGGTAACATGAAATGAAACCTTGACGAGGAAAAAAATTACTATTATCGTTTCAAATATACCAAATTTCAAAATGGTAGTTCAGTAGCTTACCGGTAAGGTGAAAATGGAAAAATATTATTTATTTTAGGTGAAACTATGATTGAGACTCCCTATACTGTCTGCATCACATAATCTAACGCAAACCATGTCAGCTAATAGAAAATTATTAGATGGTCACCTCGATTTCTTCATTAAGAAGCCGTATCGAGAAATAAGTACTAATTCAAATTATATTACAAAATATTTGACCATAACAAAAAGTGCCTCGATCGCTCAAAAATTCTACGGCACATTTGATAACTCAAGTTACTGAAGAAACTTCATACAGCTACTTCTTCAACTTCACATTAAATAAGACATATATTAGTCATGAATGTTCATCCTGTGTAAAAAGGAAAATATTATTGATGAGAAGAACTCTTTGGATATTGGGCGTACATTTTCTTACTAAACTCACATGTGAGTATCTAAGATTTCTCTCAATTTCTTAGAATAATGTGGTCAATCTCCATGTACATTTGATAGTCAAGTGTTCGATTTAAGAAGTTGATTCTATCGTAGGGGAATATTTGACGGAATAACTATTACTACTAGTTACCAGTATGAATAGAAGAATAATAGAATAGTTATTAGAGGACTAGATCTTGTCTAGTAGTCACACAGTAAGACATTGGAAGAACGAGAATTGAGATGAGGAAGAATTGAAAAGACGCTTTTCCTGGTCAAGGAATCAAGGAATCAAGGAAATTTACCCCTAAATAATTCTAATAAACATTTAGGGCAAGAAAACACAGTACTTTTTAAATGTCGTGTTTGAAAGTCTTTCGTTGGCTCCTTCTACATGTTACTGAATTATTGATTTTCATCCCGGTAATGAAATTAGTTTAGTTTTCAATGCCTCCCGACTGGTAATTACGGCACTAATTAAATGAAACTTGAATATGTTAACTTCAGACTTTTTTCAGATTGTAATTTTTGTCCATCGAGGAAGTAGAACTACGATGACCTACATATGTAACCCACACAGTTTGCAATCTGTTTGTTTAATGTTATTTTCAACTGAGTGGGAAAATTTTATGATAAGCATAGTGTTCTTTGGCTTAATTTTCTGAAAATGTTAGTTGTTCAACTGCTAAACATGCCGGAATTGTTCTGGAGAATAAAATGTTCAATACATGAGGTATAATTTAGCTATGAATACGCAAATTGTTTCAACATCACAAAAAAATATCCTTATAAATACTTAATATTCAAACTGCGTAAGTAAACTATACTAAGCGCATTCACAGATTCATGATATGATTTTAATTTTCAAATTCTAGTTTTGGGAACCGTCGTATCTCTGTGCAAGTAATACGACTACAAATCAAGAGAATATTATGCAAGAGTCATGTGACACCCACAGAAATGAGGGAATTATAAGTATTGACGTATAGGCACGGAAATGAGCTGAGTACAGGTCCTCACTATGTCTCCAGGAGACTGGACAAGGCAGAAGTTCGAGGTCATCATTGAAAACTTTTCGCATTTCAAGTAAAGTAAATGGAACGTTCCCTTCATGAGCTCTTAGGAGTTAAAAAGTTCCAAGTCACATATTTTAGGAATTTCATGTTTCATTCTTCATACAGTATAAAAAAGTGAATATTCAGAAAACTTTTTGGAGGAAACGATGAAAAAAGTAAGTTGAATATTCGTTTCAAAGACCGTAGACTTTAATACGTTTTGAAGAAACTTATTTTATCAGGGAGTTTTGCACACCTTCTTTACAAACGGATATACATCTCGCCATATTTACTTCCTGCATAACATATTAAACTCATTAGCAATCAGCAACAAAAAATTAGGAGTACAATAAAGTAGAATAATTTTCTAATTAATAATGTGTGGTTCATGGGGTAAGTTTAGACTTACGACAGAAGAGAACATTTCAAACAGACTGAAGATCATGCAGTTCTGAAACAGACTGTGCATAGAAAAACTTCAGAATAACAATGCTAAATTTGGTCTGCACGCCAAGTTACCTTTCAAATCGGAAGTACAACTCAAGAAGATCGAAACTCAGCAGCAGCTTACAAATCTGTTTGTTTCTAAGTGTTCGATAGTATTTATAAACCTTATTTAACTTGCTGCATTTAAAATACCTTTACTTCTTTGTTTGAAGTGGATATCATAATATAATCCAAAGATTCTTAAATAAGATTATTTTCCTGTACTCTGTTTTTTAAGACTGGTAACTACTATCGAGTAGTATTAAAACAGTGTACTCGAGAAATACATTTTTTTTGAGCATATAGGAGTATGAGTCTAGAAGTCGCAGAAAGAATGAATAAAATTTTTTGATGACGTTATGTTGGTAAAAATCAATAGAGCAGGAGTTGTTAAAAAAAGTTCTGGTTTAAAGAATACGTACCGAGTAAGAGCATTATTGTGACACTAGTTATAGCACCTTGTAAGCGCTAGTTGTTCGATTGCTTGTTGCAATGGTTGTTTGAATAGTAATTGTATACCTGCATGAAGAGGTGGGAATTTGAAATCTAAAGTGTCAACTAATGAAGAGTTGACTCAGAGTATATCATAAAATCTGCAAATTGTATGGTGGGCTCTAGAACGTCTACGGCTAAAATGCTTCAGTAAATTAGCAAACTATGTTAAGCGCATTCACAGATTCATGTGAATGAGCAACACCAAACTTTATATCCAGTATAACTGCTACCAGGTAGAAAAGAAGAACTCCCGAGGGTCGTTCAAGTTGAATTGAAAGAGTGTGTAACTAAGAACTAAGAACTTGTTTCAGCACGTGTGAACTGAAAAGTACGCATAGGGACGAAAGAGAAGAACGTTCAATATTGTCTGAATGAAATGTTTGATCAAAAACGGCCTGTAGTAACGAACAAATGTTATGGTGAATTTTATAAGAAATCGTTAATGAATGAAGAGTTAAGAGCGGTATCAGAAAAACAGTAAAATAGTATTCATAGTCTCATCTAAATCATCAATTTTGTTGAAAAATACATTCAGTGCTGTTAGAATAATAAAAGCAAGAATAGTATTATTATGATTATTAGGGGTAATACAGGGTGCTATGACCACTGTATGCATGATGTACGAGCTGGCATCAGAAAATTGAAAAACGATTCTCATACTGGAGATATGACGACAACAACCGTGATGAGAAAAAAGTGTAAAGAAAATTGAATTAACCTTGTGTCTACAAAAAACCTAGGAAAAGAAGTTTAATCATGCAGGCAAGATGGCAAATAATAAGCTTTGCTGAGAAAATTGATGGACTGTGGCCGGGAGGCTGAGACACTTTAGATATTCTAAGAGAAGAAAGGATGTGGTGCTGGTGAGGGACTCAGAGGGTGTAGTAGTTATGGCGGTGGATCAACAAGCTACAACTCTTGGTCATGTCAGTGTAGTCTTTCTGCTGACGCTAGTACATCACTGGAAGAAAAGATGAATTATGATGAATAAAAGCCAACGTAACTTATAGCTGTTCAAACTCTGTTTTCAATGAAATTCCAGTTTAAAGAAAAGAAGTAAATGAATTTATTTATATTTTTATTAATTGCACTATGAATGATTCATATTAAGTCGGACTCTCTCAGCATAACGTGTGCGAAAAATTTGATGAACCGTAGTAACACAGAAATATTTGTGTTTGTTTTTCAAATGATTATCTTCGACTGTAAATTTTTAATATTCGAATTACTATTGGAATAATACTGTGCAGATAATTTTATCTGTATACCACGTACAAATTATTTCTCTATTGATAACAATATTTTTAAATCCATCTCTAGTCATTTAATAATACTAAATCCATTGATTTTTTGAAATTAATTGTGTTCCCAAGTCTTTCACCATTTTCAATTTTTGAATAAAATTGCATCATTGCAACACAATACAACTTATTCTGCTGTACGTCAGCAGTCATTGCCATCAGTCACAAAATAAACAAGAGTTCGCTTGTAAAAGTAATACATCTTAGAGATATATTAAAACATATTATACTGTTGTACACTTATTGCTCCTTGCGTCCTATAATTTCATGTTAGATTTATTTGACACTTTCGTGCCTAGGAAAAATTGACTTCTGTATACAAGTTTTTTGTTTAGTGAAACACTTTACTTATTCGTTCAAAATTGTGACAACGCGAGCCAACTGTGTTGTATGTTCTCCATATGAATGACTTAATTTTTTCTATATTCCTTAATATGCTCGGCATTTAGTGTATAAAAAGCAAACGAAGGTAGATAACACTGAAAACGCAATGAGGTTCCCAATGTATACTTCAGGTTGTCAAGTGGCACAACATGGAGTGTAATTCTTGCACACTATGTCGAAGTAGATGCTATGCAAATTACTATAATGCTGAAGCAACTTTTAAAAGCAAATTTGATCACATTTTGTGTTGAGGATAAAATCAAGTTGCAGTTGTTGCCTTCAGCAGGGAATTTAAAATTGTATGTTAAATTCTTTGAACTCGTGTTCGTTTAATGGCTTGAGTTTCATAAGGACAAGGTCTTCCAACAAAAAAATAATCCTTGATACACAGCAAAAAAACGAAGAAATGGCTGGCTGAAAATAATGTCAATACATTAGAATGACTGAGTTAGTCCCTAGAATTAAACCCAAAAGAGAATTTGTGGCGGTATTTGAAAACTTAAAATCAACCTAGAGCTCCAACAAACATCTCGTATCTTAAGAACAAGGATTGAATAAAATACCCATAAGTATATTTAAATCTTCAATTGAAAAACACCAGAAGAGATTAGTTGCAGTTGAAATGAATAATACTTTTTCTGTAAAGTATCAAATGATTATTATGTATTATTTCAAATTCAGTACGAATACTTTTCCACCCCTAAAAATTAAAAATATATTTCTATTCATTTATGTCAAATTTTTCCATGTTTTCGATGTCCTATTTCATCATCATGCACCTGTGAGCAAGTATTATACGAAGTAAGTTTTTTATTTGGTGGAAGTAGATGGAACCAAAAATAATTTGGCATGCGAATATATGTTTGCCTCGCTGTTTATCCTAATATCCGTTGTACAAGCATGCTCATCTTAACAAATTAATAAACTTTCCATGGTACCAAGTTTTGTTTCTATAATCGTTTACTTTAATATTTACCATGAAATATGCAACTAAATCGACTTTGTAAGAAGCATTTGAGTGTTAATGAAATTACTTTCAGATTCAAGTTATTTCTCAAAACTTAAACTTTTGAAATACACGTTGAGAAACATGAAAATGAACTAAAATGACTGAAAAATTCAATTGGAAATAAACTCACTGCTTGGTAACCAAAAATAAAGTTTTTGACAAATATATTCTATTGTTTATGAACATTTCTTCCCAAGAGAGGTGAACTTCGTTGTTCAGTTAGTTCGAAGTTTGTTCAAAAAACTTCGTGAAAAAAAGTGATGAATACACTTTCATGTGGCAGTTATTTAATATCAAATCCCGACATAAATTCTATTCAAACTTTCCAAGCAA
Organism: Trinorchestia longiramus; assembly: GCA_006783055.1. NCBI lineage: Eukaryota > Metazoa > Arthropoda > Malacostraca > Amphipoda > Talitridae > Trinorchestia > Trinorchestia longiramus. The sequence continues at coordinate 276,727 of VCRD01000120.1, read as the reverse complement.
TATTTTTGTACAATATCTTCGATCTTACTTCATCAAACTCGTAATTTTTAATGCTAGTAAATCCCTTCACTCCTGATACGACAATTTTAAGGTATGCCACATTTCTCAAAGTGTGTATTTTGTGTTGATGACAAAAGCAGGTTGCATTTTCAGCAATAAATTTAAAATATGAAGTTAAATTCTCAACACTCGTCGTTGTTTGTGATTGTTTCCGATTCTTTATATATAAGTAGCAATAATTCAAAATTATAGTGAAAGTTCCTTAAGAACGAAAGGTTACATAGTTTTTGATGAAAATCTTGAATAGTCAATGTCGAAATCCAAAACATTATTCAATTTAAGAAGCTATAACTGAAGCCCTTTCAAAATAGTATTAACTTTCAAAAGTACTTGCTGCAAAAACCTAACCCTCAACCTCAGTTCTCGTGGACGGCTCAGAGCCTTCTCTGCTTGATTGCTCAACCCTTAATTCACCAACAAACGCACAAATAGCCCTTCATGCCAACTACAACACACACTGAAAGTATTTCCTCAGAGAAGAGAACGGAGCACGTCATCCCAGGTTTTCTGGCGGGCTCCTATTTTAAGGAGCAATGGCTTTTGCAGCAAAGGCGGCGAGGAGCAAAAGGCTCGCAAACAAGGCGCGTTGGGAGTGTCGGGTACACAGCCGCTCTCACGCGTGTAAACAATTAGGGGAGGCCTGCTAGACACAGCGCGATCGCACGGCCTCCTAATACATTTCACACGTGTCTTCCAACAAAGCTGTCATGGAATTTCACGATGTTTTGGTTTTCCTGAACTGTAGTCAGTAAAGCGCCTTACCCAATTTGAACAAAGCTGTAGAGGAATTTTTTCATTAGGTGCGTGTTAGTAATGCGAACACATTGTATTTTCGCGTGTTTTACCCTAATTTTAGTTGGTGTTTTTACACTGCTGCATCTAATTGGCGCAAAAGAAATGCTCGATCCAGAAAAATGAGTTTACTCATAATGTAAACGTGAACTTTATTTTGCAAAATTTATGGTAGATGTTTGCAGCGTTTAAGGATAAAATATATATTAGAAAATAAGTTTACTTTTTCAAAGAAGGAAAAACCTTATGACAATAGTCAGTTTTGCAATTCAAAAAATTTACAGTGGGATACATTCATTTTTGAGTTTTTTTACCTCACGAAGGAAATCTAATCTGACTCAGCGTTGTCAACGTCTACGTGAATTCATAAACAAATTTAAGCTTGTTGTAGCTTCACGGGCTACGACGCAAGCAGTGGTAACGTATTTATTTTATAAAAAGAATTGTTTTCTGGATATTAATTCAGTCGTTGACAAGTAATATAATTAGAACTTTAACTTATTTCTTACACGTTAGTAATGATTTTCTTAAGCAGCAACATCATCCTCAAGCTCGGGACAAGTTGAAGCTATAGATTCGTAAACACAAATGGAGTTTTCCCTTCCATCCGTTACGACGAAAGTTGTTTCTCTTTTTATTTTGGCATATATATAGTACCGAATTTTTTTTAACCTTATATACTTATGATTGATTTTTCGTGAAACATCAGCTTGTTCCTACAATACGCTTATTTCTCTGAAATCCTATTTATTGAATAACCATCCATTGTCTACATTTGATGCCAACTGGAGACCTATCGTTTGATTAACTTACTTATAAACAAAATTAAATACGGAGATGCAAAAATTTATCATAGCAGGATATGAATTTCGTACTAATTCTTAAATGAAAATGATGCACAAAAAATAATGGTAGTTGTTTTAATGTGGGAAACATGCATTTCATTTTACCAACTTTTTACCAGCAAAATTTTACAGTTTCTCTCAAACCATCGCCAGGCATTGATGCGCGCGAGCAAATTGCAGGGCGTCGGCTAGCACTTGACTCTCAGAGCCAATCCTTCTTCCAAAGTTAGGGATCGAGCTTGCCGATTTCAGTTAATGATCTTAATATCAATATGTAAATAGAATCAATACAGTCAATATTTACCAAGTGCGAACGAATATTTTACACTTACCTTCAGGCTTTTTCATAGTTAAGCACTTGATATCTCTCGAGGTTGGGTGCTATAAATCTTAAGATGTAAGTGGTCGACGTTAAATTTTCTATCTAGAGTGAACACTCAACTCTTTATAAGTTCCCTTGAGTTTCCATGTGAGTTTCTCACCATAGAACTCAACATATATACATACGTTTGCAACCCGAAAATATTTATACGTGAAATCAAAGAAGTTGAATAGCGAGCTGCATCACGTGAACTGTAAAACTGAAACTTTTAAGGAACTTGCATTGGCTTCCAATAAACGTAAATAATCTAAGTCGTGAAGCTACGAAGCTGAGCAGGATTGACCCCTCAACTCTTCAGTGAGCTCACAGTTCTGAAAGGAAGACATCTAAAACGAATCATTTCCATCTTATTATGTGTCTGTGAGCATCACGAGATGCCAGGTAGCCTGCAACAACACATCACTTAGTCAGATAAACAAAGTGAATGAAAGCCTGTTTGTTTAGCAGCTTAAAAAGCGAATGACGGCGTGCAGACAACATTATTATTGTGCTCTAACACAAGTGATTATTATGACCACAATTCCGAAAGTAACGCAGCAAACACAAACGAAAACGCGCAATATAGTACAATATACTACAGCCCAAAGTTTTTGACAATTTCTTCTAGCAATGTAAGGTACTGACTTACAATCTACGGACTGAAGTCATGTATTAACTCCTGTTTGGTCTTATCTCAGCGCTACTTTTTACAACGGCAGCATAACAAGCGTAAAAATGCTTAATACAATACTTAATACTTAATACAAGCGTAAAAATGCTTAATACAATACTTAATACTTAATACAAGCGTAAAAATGCTTAATACAATACTTAATACTTAATACAAGCGTAAAAATGCTTAATACAATACTTCATACTTAATACAAGCGTAAAAATGCTTAATTACTCTCAATAAGAAGCTCAGAGATTTCATTTGAGTTCTTAGTTCCCCAGACTCTTGCTTGTGTAAACAATCTTTAGACTCTCAAAATGTTAAAATTTGCGTCCTGAAGCTGAAATACAACTTCAAACTGTACTAGGCACTCGACTTCTCAGACCTTGATTAGTCTGACAGCGAATATTGGCGTCTATGACCTCTGTTCTGGTTACTTATCTACTGAAGTACCATTTCCCTACTTGTGAGGTCTAAAAATGCAGTTTAAACTAAATACTTTCTTATAAGATAGAAATTCAATTTAAAGTCTTCATAAATATTTCGTCCTATGCCTAGTCGGACGTTTTCTGCGCACCACACAATGTTAATTCACAACATTCTGGTTGTTCTATTACATTCTACGTCCGTCATTTATGTCTAAACCACTAACAGAATTTGTTTGCTGCCTGCCCGTTTTATATCAATGCATAGATTACGAAAGTGAACATTCACTCAGAAAATCATTCATTGCTTGTTTCACCAGCACACTGCCCAGTACAGGAAACTTTCTAGTCGTGGACTTTAAGAATTGTAAATGTGAAACACGAATAGCTGCCCTTCACAAATTACCGTGTTTATTTTGCACGTAAGCTACACAATTGTTCAACAAGTTGTGTTTACACTAGTAACAACTCAAAGTATACATGTTCATTGTTTCTGATCACAACTCTTCACTTATGAAACAATTCACTGTCTTCGAAAATATCTCTCATGCACAGTTAATTCGAATTTAAAACTGATTTCACTTTATGTCAATTTTATGATGCACATCCACAAAACTATAAATAATTTCTGAAAGCTTGTTCACATTATATCTTTTACTAGATTAGCATCGCGGCTGCCTCACTCAAGTGACTGCTCTTCCGTGCTTCCTTGGTCACTCGCAGAGTCAGCTCTGACTTTACCACAACTGCGTACACCACAACGGCTCAACACGCAACAGAAGAATCGGTTAATCATGAGATCACTTCACTACCATCATACCTGTTTGCCAGGAACTCTTGCTGCGCGATACTATTCCTACGTAAGACGCGAATGCAGGAGCAAATTGTTACTATAAATGCCATGTGAACATGCTTGGCAGAGGTCCACGGGCTGAGGTGGTCGTGCATTCTACTTTCGGACGCTATCGCTCTCACTGTGAGTGACTAGCCTGAGTTACGATCATTTCTGTCACGGCGACAATCAAATGTGAATGCTCGCATGTTGTCTCATTTAATAGAATAAATCAAGAACCCCTAGAAAACTAGCACTTGGTAAATTTCTTTGACTCTTTTGTGTAAAAGAATGTAATTAAATACTTGCGGCCAATGACGCTTGAAAATAATATGTATAAATAATGACAAGTAAATCAAGCACGAGTATGGCATAAAAAGCTGGAGGTAAATAGACTCCAATGAAGAATTTTCACGAAAATCAATTGAAAACGTCTAACGTATAATTAAATTATTTCTTCCACAAATGCATGTAGCAACAACCACAATTTACTTGCAATGAAGTTTTGCTGAATTCTCCCTAAAAAATCTGAGTAAAATTGTGTGGCATGATAGCAGTTGGGAATAAAGCAAACGCTCGGACATTTTGTTTGTATTTTCAAGAAGAAATGCATAACCTGAGGGCCAGTAAAGCCGCCAAATGCCCTGATAAATGAACCCCTAATGGGGGCTCAAGTGAATACATTAAAGCCCTCCTACATAACTTAACGCTTGCTACTGAAACTCTCACAACATTGCGTCCTGATCTTGTATTTTGCTTCCAATTTTTGGCTTTTAGTTCTGAAGAATTATTTTCTAACTTATGATATTTGTTGGTTTTTTGCTAAAAGCATCGTTTCCGCCTTCAAATATCATGCATTGTAATTTCTGGTTACAATCGAACGAGCGTAGGGCTCAAGATTCAGGTGTGAATATAAAAATATTTTTTAAAAGATTTGCTAATTTTAAATTTTCTATTTTAATGTGTGCAGAAAAATCTCAAATATATTTCTGTACTCATGATCTACCCTCGGTATGTACTATTTTCGTGTAAATAGCGTACAGTTTGGTTATTTTACATCACAATTTCTTGTGAAGTTTTGCGTGTTACACCAGTTTCACAGCCCTCTTAATTTGTATTATAAGCTGCACAATGTAAAAAATACATAAAGTCATATAAATAAACATCACTTCATGTGTAAATATGACAAAAAGATATTTCTCAAGTTCTTCCATCTCATGAACGCTCATACTTATGATTGCTCATGCATGAGCTAGATGAGAAATTCTTCCGACTTTGGAATCAAGGCTTCCTGTTTAATGTAAATCTTAAACTTCCCTCTTAGCGTAAAATAGACTATTGATCAACACTCTCACTCACTCTTTACACAAAACCTTTTTGATATATTCATTATAGTATTATCAATGATAAACAGTAATTCTCTTACATTCCAAGTAAAACATAGTTCAAAATCTCCCAAAAGACTTCGCCAAATACACGTTTAAATTGAATGTAATATATATATGTTGAAATCAACAAAGAACTGGTCAATCAGATTCTTTATTGTAAATTACTAAAACATTCAATGAGACCATTATAAACTGTATGCCATGATTTACTGTTGCATTGCGAAGCCAAGCAATAAGTGTGTTCCGTTTAATAACCTTCTTAAGGAAAGTTTACCTTGATTTAAACATTTTGCTGTAGCTAAAATCTTGAAAAATATACCAGAAGTATACAAAGTATTTTTTTACTATCATCAGCTCATTATTGCTTTCATGACCCTTTTCACGAGAAAGCTTTTTCTGAGGGAACTTTTTTTGAAGTAGCTTTACGACACCAACATGGATTCCTTTGCTCCCCTCTACTCTGAGCACCAATAAAACAACTCCTGAGTGGCCAGCACGACTTCAAAAAGACTCAGAAGACGAGATTCTAAAGTAAATCAACATAAATCCATATGCTTTCTCGGCTAGCCGTGTTGTTCCCCACAGGAACGCCAGTGACACCTCCACACCAGAACTCCGACGTACAAGTTAGAGGCTTCATACCAACTTATTCCTTATGCGAGCTCGCCCAGAATTGGACTCAACATCGGCGGCTCACACGCGCTTACTGGAACTGGAGACGTATCTTCTTAGGACACAAAAATATGGGTGCTTGGAAGGTCCTTCAAAAATTTTTATTCGCATTCATTCCACAAAGCGTGCTTGAACAAAAATAAAAAGCCGATCTGTGTCATATCCGAGAGTCCGAAAAATTATTGTATAGAATTCAAAACGAGAGAATTGATTCTTTTTACACAAGTTTTAATTTAATAGTTACGCATCAACTTATGTACATAAGTAGACATTATTTTTTGTCTCGTGACATACAGCTGTTGAAGTGGACGTCCACTCTTCGAACAATATTCAAACGTTTTCTTAGTAGTGATAAATGATAAGCGAAATAATTGTATATTTCTACATGTATAGGAAAACTCGATGATAACCCAGAGCTAGAGGAAAAAATTTCTGGCTGATTGGATTAACTGTGGTGAGTAAGGATTTTACCATTTCTGAATTCATTAATAATTTTAATTTTCAACAGTATTATGAGATATTTTCATGCATCTACAAAATATGATGTCATTAAAACTCAGCCCAGCCCACGCCTGTTATTGACAGCAGTTTTTGAAATTACTGTAAAATGACATAATAGGCGCTGACTGACTAGGGAGGCCCAACACAATGAAGAACATAGAAATATAGGGTTTATGGGTCTTATATTCGAAGTATATTCTAATTTTCTGTCATTATTAGTTTTCATGTAGCTTGTACAGTGTACGTTATGGCGTGATTAAAGGTAACATATGACTTTCGGCAGATGTGACATTGGAAATATACTGGTATTAATTATACCAGGCTTTTAACTCTTCAAGCATTTTTTTCAAATTTCGACGAGAATGTGCGTGGGAGAAACAAGCAATGTACGAGCGAAATGACTAATTACAGTCCTAATACTGTTGATTTTTCAAGGCACTGTACGTAAACATCTTGGCCAAGCCCTCAAACGTAAAGGCATTTACTGAGGTAAGTGAAAATTAAAGAAGCAGGAAGCAGAGATACAACCACATGTATGAGACATCAAAGTTTGTGTCTGTATCGTTACATCGCTCTGTCATCAGCTGCTTCATCAACTGCATGTATGAGCATAGCAGAACAGTACTAGTACGCTTAAGTATTAGTTGTAGTTTTACAAACATACCCAAAGTATGTTTGTGCTGAAAACTTCACACATAATTTATAAGGCAAAGTTCAAACGACGAAACTAATTTTTTTACGAAAATGTAAACTAATTTTACATAGCAGAGTAATAAAACCTCGGAAATCAGGCTCGCATTTTAATCCCACCTATGAGATCTTAATAAAAAGAAATAAAAAACACACAACGAGTGAATATTTTACGAAAGAATACGCTGTCCTCCCTAGAGTGGTCATGTGGCGCCTGCACATTAGGGCTGACAAGGGACAAATGCGCGCCGTCCGCCGCTTCAACTGATGACCCACGACCGTTTGCTGTGCGGACAGCGTGTGGTGCCACCAACTGCAACCGAAAAATGAGTGTGTGCTTGTAACAGGCATGTTTACAGATACAACTAAACGTGCTTGAGAAACAGTTGTAAAAATCTATTACATACGAGCAATTTTGAATTGATAATTTTAAGTGGAACTAAATTATTAATGAAACAGGTTATGAGAGGTTCAAAAACAAATTTCACTTCGTTTGTCGTCTCTTGCGGCAGTACAACACAACTACGACAGCTGACATACTCCTACATTTACCTATTGTACTAAGATTAGACAGTTCTATTTTATACACAGCCTGAACGCTACCTGAGTGTGAAATTAAGTTTGTGTTATTGTGTTACTCAACCATTTTCCGATATAATTATTCTAGTATCTCATAGACGTCTGTGAAAACGTAGTTTTTCATTATTGAGGTTACCTGCCATGCATAGAAGTGGGAATGCAAGGAAACTAGCACCAGCTGCAGTGCTGCTAGGCAGGCAGTTTGTAACAACCAGCAGTGCTAGTCAGCCACGATGCAGATGCACTGAAAAATTTGAATTGTGTTCAATTTCTACGAGCAATACCAGTGCAGCTATTCTGGAAATAAACTACAGCAATAAAATCGTTATGCAAGCAGATAGCACTCAAAAGAACAGGTACAGACTAGTTAATGCATGTTGTGTGAAATACTTACCTTGATAAGATACTCCCGCGCACTTTCTCGTTGAAATATGAAGAAAACGTTTGAAGAGTTAAAAGCCTGCATAAACATAAACATTCCAGCATAAACATAATTGAACCTTGAGGTGACAGCAAAACGCAAGCAAGGAAGAGGCAAGTAATGCATTCAATTGGATTTGATTTCAGAATGAGAAATGATTTTCTCCAATCATAGGAGCCGAATGAAATTTATTCCATTGCTTCGAAACAGTTGAAACCAGACTAACACATCACTGGATGTAAACTGTGGGTTGCAGTGAAGAAAGTTGAAGAAAATTATTAAGATTTTTTGGGTGAGTAAGAAGCGAGCGGCATGGCAGAGACCATAGACTGCGAGAAGCGCTAGACCGCTGTATCAGCGTAACCAGATTTAGTCTTGCGAAAGACACACTGTATTTTTCAATTCAGTTTGTGAGCCAGGAACATCTTTCGAGGCGATTACATTTGGCGGCGCTTCAAGGTCCGTGCGCTGCTCGGGTGCTCCTAAAAGAAAGAGATGGGCTTGGAATTTTCTCTGTGTTGAATATCTGGCATACCACTATGAGTATTGGAAAAGTTATACAAGGATTTTCAGAACACAATTTCGACCAAAATCGATAGCAAATATACTATGCAATGAGTTATACAGTTAAAAACAAATGATTAACAAATGGATATGCTCTTTTATTTCTCCCGGAGAAATCGTTTGTTGATAAAATTTCTCCCCATTTTAATACTGCTAGTATTAGCTGCCTGTGGTGCATGGTTATTCCTCATAAATTTGAGCGGTACTCATTTTTTCGAAATAATCACGGTCCAATAACTTCATATATCATCCCTACTGTCCACGTTCTCCTTCATTTGTCACTCCTACTGTTCACATTCTCCTTCATATGTCACCTGTACTATCCACGCTACCCTTCATTTGGCACGGTACAGTTCCGCTTCCGCAAGTTTGGAAACATTCGCTTTTAGTCGTGGAGAGTCTGCGGAAATATCAAGAGTGTGCCAAACACTTCTTATCCTCGATGAATTGGGAAAATTTTTATCACAATTAGTGATTGTATTTTTGTAACTTTTACACTTTTTTGCAAGCAAATCCAGAACAAGAGGACTAAATATATTCAATGATTTTCACTTCTGAAAAATAACTTTATTTAGTAACTCACTACTCTAAATCGTTGTATTTATTATTAACATTGTAAAGAATTTAACGCAGCAATAAAGGCATATCATCGGGTTAGAATCTCTAAAATCGCACAAAATCAATGAAAGCGTTGCGCAGTTAACTCATGGAACGCACCGTGCAGTAATTATAGCTGCCAGGCCTAGACGATGTCTGATTGGCGGTGGCAGATGCCGAGCCCAGCAAAAGCCCGCGTGGTGACTGGCCAATGGAAGTGTCGCACCCATTCATCATCCGCACAATAGGCTCTAAATTGCTCAGTGTACGTAATACAACAACGCAAGCATGCTCAATGTGTTCCCTGAACTGATGATTTACGTAATAAAAATCGTGGATGTCCAGTAGAATGTGATATATACCTACTCGCATTTATTAGGTTACATTCTTTAAAATCAAGAGCAAAATCTGTACCAAGCAAAATTTGTGTCGACATATCAGTTTTTGTCTGTTGATCAATTGTTTTGATTAGTATTTCTGAACGAATTATTACTAATATTTTTATTGCAGTAGAATTGTAATTGAGTTCAATAATATAAGTTTGGTTTTATTTGGTGTACAACAGTACCTACAGAAAATTCAATATATTTCTGCTTTCTGTGTTATAATCCTCATTACAATTAGGTGAAACAGTTTCTAATAGCGCTTATTTTTTAGTAAAAGTTCACAATGAAATAAAAAATATTTCCAGAATGCATTTCATGGCAGAGGAAAGAGAACAAATAATTCTCAACTGACGATCCACAAGTAGAATAAACAGGAAACCTGATAAGAATATGAAAGCAAAACTAAAAACAAATATGAAGGAAAGAAACACAAAAAACACAAAGCTAAGGCATGTAACTACGCAAGTAATGTAATCATTGCGACTGGTGTGCATCTTCCTCGCAGGCAGACCAGCAATTCCACTCATGCCAGGACGAACTGCAACAGATAGAAAGTCGCACAAGTACTGATAAAAACTTAAAATCAAGTTTGTTAATACACTATTTATATCCAAGGAATGTGCCCATAAATATGTATACTACCCCTCGTCCGAAACAGTTGGTGCATGCAAATTTTGACGTTGGCCGGAAACCCTTAGTGTACAAGGAAAAAGTTTGAAAAAATACCTCAAATATTATAATTTCAATGTTATACATCATACTTTCAAAAAATTACTAGAAACAAATGTAAAAAATTAATTTCTCTAATATTTTCCGGGACATTAATACCCGAATATTTTTCAGACTATGCACTAACTGTTTCCAACCAATTTTAAGATCAATAATGCCATTCATTCGAACAGAAAATCTTCAGACATTTATGTATACTTAATTTTCCCTTGAAGGGAGTAAGAAAAAATCTGTCAGTGAGAATATATTTTAAAGGAGCTAAAAAACACATTGTAAGAGATCGCAGTTGTTGAGAACAGTAAATTTAAATACGTTTTTAACGTCTTACCTGCGTGTCCAGCACGCTACTGCTACACTCGCTTCTCAATAATCTCAAAGTAAAGTAACGTGGGAATAATTATTTTTCTCCGAGTTAACAAACAGGTCAGCTTTTGCTCGTTTCCAACAGTGAAACATCCAAACTCACTATGATACATAAAAAAATAATTCAGATCTGTCATTTTTAATCAACAGTCGATATCCACCCCACGTTCACATCTACAGATGTTAAAATCAAGAAAATTATTTGATGGTATTTTCCCATCCGTACTTTTCCCTTATATTCGGATCTATTCAATTTACTTGCAGAATTTTTTGATTATTCCAGTATTCCAAGGAAAGATTACTCGTATAAGCGTGTGAAACGCTTATTTTGCTACCAAACCCTGGATTCCGGCAATCCACGACAATGGTAAGTCAGGCCTCGTAGATCCAACATATTACGTATAGTGTATATAAAATTTTTGAAAAAAAACTTCAGGGGGTACTCTTATCATTTTTAGTATAATTCAAAATTGCACGAAACTCCATGAAATTGTGCTTAGAAGCGAATCGTTGTGCATAGATCACGATAAACACATGAATTTATGTGTTTCCCTATGCTTCTCCAATCGTTTTAGATGTAAAATAATGAAAAATTATTTTTTATGAAATTTTTCATCTAAACGTAAGGGTTTTTTGTTTTTGCATTTTTCGTTGTGTCCCTACATAAAACATGCGGTGCTGCTGGACTATGATATGTAATTATTGATTTCATATTTCTGAATTTCCTGAACAAATGCACAGGACAAAATTATTTCCTATTTAGGTCAATGTCATACAATTCTATGAAACTTTGTATGATATAACACTCAATTAGCGATGAAAAACAAGATGAAAAGACTCCAATGCTGCAAATTCCATCTGGTTTTTTCATCCATAGGTCATAGAAGCTTGTGTAGGAATCGGGCATCTCATTTTTTGTTAATTATTCGTTAGTTTGCACCAGTTGTTTGTATTTTTCGTTTTGTTCCTACATAAAACAAGCAATGCTGCTGGACTATGATCTGCAATTATTGATTTCAGATTTCTGAATTTCTTGAACAAATGCACAGGGTATTCCCTTACAAAATTTTTTACCTATTTTGGTCAATGTCTTAGAATTCTATGAAACTTTGTATAACACTCAATTATCGATGGGAAACAACCGAATATTTGTGCGTTATCACGAAAAAAACACATGGTTTTGGGTGGTTCCTACTGCTTTTCCAATCACTTTGGGTGCAAAATAATGAAAAATGATATATATACAATTTTTGAAAAAAAACGTCCGTGGCTACCCTTCTCATTTTTTATAAAATTCAAAAATGAACGAAACTCAATGAAATTGTGTCTAAAAGCAAATATTTGTGCGTAGATTACGAAAAACACGTCAGTTTTTGCTCAACTGTCACTGACTGCGCAAGCGAGTCCCAAAGTTTTGTTGGTAAAAAGTAATTTTACGTAAACTGGAAATTGTAGTTTTTAAAACTGTGTTATACGGAAATTTCTGATCTAATGTAATTCATAATGAAGTTCCAATGATTTTGTGTTGATAATAATGCAACATGATTCATTTAAAATTTTTGAAAAAATACGTAAGGGGGTACCCTTATAATTTTTTGTATAATTCAAAATTGCACGAAACTCTATGAAATTGTGCCTACAAACGAACCGTTGTGCGTAGACCAAGTAAAACACATGACTTTATGTTTTTCCTAATGCTTTTCCAATCATTTTGGGTGCAAAATATTGAAAAATGATATACACATTTCTTATGGTGAAAATTGACTAACCGCCGTTACACGAAATAAAGGAAATTATTTATTGTGCATTTTATGTGCAACAATGAAACACACATTAACTGAAGACGATAATTACCTTGAGGATAAATGACACGTACTCTCCCACGGTATTGATTAAGGCAGTGGTCGTCAAATCTCACAAGGTAGATCTCAAAATTAATGCTTTTTACTCCTACGTTTCGAAGAATGATAATACTGTCAATAATTTATTTTGAGGTTCTAAACGATTAAAATGAGTCAAATCTACTATGTCAAAAGGGTGATGACTGCTATTTCTGATTAACTCTTCGTCATAAGAGAAATTCAAGCGTCCAGTGAGTAGAAGTAAGAAATAGAAGAATTAGATTTTTAGATGATTGAGGTGCTTAAAAACTAATAAACACCAACCTTGCATGCTATCAAACATTTTATCAACAAGCAAACTATACTAATTATTTTGCCCAAATGTGTTTAAAAAAGTATTCTCATTTATAAATACTGTACATTAGCTAAAATTGCTTCAATTCGACTTATGCTTTATGCTTCGTATAATACATTATTCTTGCATCACCACACAAAGCAAACATATTGACTAAATAACTTTTTTCGTGAATGCTGCAGGAAAATCTAAATTTTTAATAATATGGTGGACAAATTGTCCTTTTTATGAATTAGGTGGCATTATTCAATGTGGGGGACATAAATTTATTCCATTCAAGTGTAAAACATATATAATCCTATAAATTAGTTCGTCTGTGCAGAAGCTAGTGCACGTTATTCAAATTTAACTTTATAGTGTGTTCCAGAATTAAGACAACCAGTTTTGCATATTAAATATATCATTTAAATCAATGTTTAGTTTTGTAAATCTTATATTATTTTGAAGGTAGTAGCATAACTTTTCTATTTTAAGTGTATAAATTTTGAATTCGTAACTTATATAATAGCTGTGGATCGAAATATCGTTATCAAGCTCCACAGAGAAGGCGAGAGTAACATATCAATTGCAAAAAAGTTAAAAATTGACCGTTCAACTGTTTGAAAAATTGTTCAAAACTTCAAGGAGACTGTTACAACCTTTGTTAAACCAGGACGAGGCCGGAAACGAAGTGTTCGGACCAAATAGATGATCAAAAACACGCGAAAGAAATGGCGTCGAAACCCACATCGATCCCATCGAGAACTGGCAGCAGAAGCCAGTGTTAACAAAACTTCAATGTATCGAGTATTGAAGGAGGATCTGGGAAAAAAAATCTTAAAAATGATGAAACGTCATGAGCTTTCTGAACATCATGAGAGAACGAAGGAGATAGCTCCTTCTTAATGAGATAGCTCAAGGCACGCTCCCAAACTTGGTCTTAACAGAGGAGAAAAAATTTGACATTCAGCAAATTGTGAACCATCAGAACCACCGAGTTAGGAGTTTTTCAAGTTCGGTCGAGGGTAGGATTGTTACGAGACGTCAAAATGCACAGTCTGTCATGGTTTGGGCAGCTGTGACAGCCACAGGAAGATCTCCACTTGTTTTTGTGCCTTGTGGGGTCAAACTGAACTCAGAACAGTACATTTCTCTTATTTTGAAACCAAAGTTGTTACCATGGGCTACAGAACATTTTCAGGGTTCACCATGGAGTCTCCAACAGGATTCAACACCACCACATGGCTCCAACGTAACCCAAACCTGGATTCACTGGAACATTCTATCTTTCATAAGCAAAGATGTATGGCCAGCAAGGAGCCCCAACCTCAATCTCTTGGATTTTTCTATCTGGTCCATTTTGGAGACAAGGGTCTTAGCTACCCCTCACACTTCTCTCGAGTCCCTCAAATCAAAACTGCAAAGGGAATGGGAAGCAATTCAAAAAAAGAACAGATACGTGCGGCTTGCGATGCATTTGTAAATAGACTTAAAGCTGTAGTTCATAATAAGGGTGGTTACATCGAATAAGTGCAACACTGTATCGTTTACTTATTATTCACCTTTGAGTTTTAACGCTTAAAATCAAAATCACGCTCTTGAATTTTCATAAACCTGCCAAAAAGTTTCTTGCCTTAATTCTGAAACACCCTGTATTTCTAGTGAAAGAACCTCCCGAAAGAAAACTTTTATTTGAGTTTGACATTGTTTACCATAGCATTGAAGCTCTTTCTTCTCAAACCACCTTAAAAAATGTTTGAGGATAGGCTACAACTTTTTGAGATTTGTCACAGTTCATCATAGTTTATTATAGAATTATAAAATAATTCGATGCATGGTTATAGATAGACATGATATATTCAAATATGAAACTTTCATGATTATTTATTTTAATAATTTGAAGCAGTCACGTATTATATAGAAGCGTAAAAATTTATGAGAACGTATACTTTAATTTAGAGAATTATTGAAACCCAGAGAAGTATTTCTACAAGCTTTGCAATATTATTTGCTAGAGTTGAAATTTATACAATTATCGACTGGCTTTAAAGTTTTTAGAGAATAGTGGAAAAAGTATAATTAAAAATGATTCTGTACTAACGACACTCCAATGTCTCTTTCTCGTAGTATATATTTTAATCAAAACCTTAAATGTAAAAAGAAACATAAAAAAGGATCTACGAATTTTAATATAAAATCAAATATCTTCCCTTCTTTGGACACTGATGGCCCTAGACTAGGCTGTCATGCCTATAATATGTGCTTCAGATTTTGAGACGCTTGCCAAAAATGATGCCTTTTTTACCTGTGTTTAGTAGTAATAAATTGAGATATAGAAAAATTCATTAGTTTTCCCAAAGCAACTATGAGCATTCAAATTTTATTTCTATTATTTTCCTGCTTGATATCCATTCCTTCTTAAAGTTGCTCAAATGGAATTAAAATTACACCTCTCGTTGCTTCTTATAAACAAGGCATCTCACCCTTCACACTTTCTCCAATATTATTAGTTTAATGCTCATAAATTCTGTGAAAACACAGACAGCTCGTTTTATTTCGCTGATTTGAATTTGTACATTTAACCACGTTTCTTTGAATTATTATTTTCGTTTGAGTTGCTCCGGATAACCTAAAATTAGATGGAAAAACTACTGCCGACTACTTATTCATGTCAGGAATGCCAATTATGAACTAACCAGCCAATTCACGTGAAAATTCCACGATTTAAATTTGAAATATATGAAATTTTTATAAAGATATTTGTATTAAAGACTCACGACAAATTATTGTGTTTTAAATGAATACTTTTGATTAATATAAAGAAAACTTCCATTCTGTATCTTATCTACCGATAACATGGCCGAGATAGTATCCGTTAAAGTTCCTTGATTTAAAAGTAACAAAATTAAGGATCTATGAAATAATACATTTTTCAGTTTTACCCGTGGTACCATCAGAATCTAAATATTTTTCCTGAATATATACAAAATTTTCATTCTGTATCTTATCTACCGATAACATGACCGTTTAAGAAAAGAAAACTAATAACGGAAAAAATTGAGTATTTTATAGTGATCGGGCGCCTTTGGTATCCACAATATAATGTTTATACTACATACATACCCCTCCTAATTTCAGTTCAATAATTTTCCTTCAATAATAGATAAGAAGTAATGGGACAGAGAGATATGTATACAGAGAGAGAGAGAGAGAGAGAGAGATGGAGGTACATTGTCTATTATATATGTAGATATTGTTTATCATATTGTATAGAAATACAAATTCCCAATTACGTCAATATTGAACTTTTCATTTTAGAGATTAACGAATATCCCACTATATAATAATACACAGTTTGTTGCTTGCTTGCTTGTTTGCTTGGTTGGTCTGTCTTTCTGTCACGCTCTTAAGAATTTAGATAGGAGAAAATTCGTCGACTGAATAACAAGATGAGATATCATGAAATTTCATTCCTAAATTACGATGACATTTTTAGTTTCCAGAATATATACTCGAAAGCCGAAATATTGCGTTAGAGTTTTTGATCCTGTCGAACATAAGTTATTTTGCGTATTTTTTCAGCTGAATTTCTTCGTTGAAGTTGAAACTTCACGAGGAGTTGAGGTTAAATATTCCGAGTAGAGGCCCCTAGTTAGGTCACTGCAGGTAGTCATGATACGGAACCCACTGCTGGGTCATTACCATTTTTTGTTCCCTTGCAAAATGGGGAAAACATTCATTTAAATGGTAGCATAGATACTGTCTTCTACTTAATGACTCATGTTTCTACTTCAAACTATGCTATTGGACCAGCACCTTTACATCGACGGCCTCATCCAACGGACACATCATAATGTGATTTAATAATATCCCTATTTTGATCGTGGTACATGAATTACTGTATCTTTGATTGAGTTTTCGATCCTGTCGTGCATAGGCTGTTTCGCACATTTTTTACCAGGAAGTGCTAGGAGCTCCGCTTGCCCTTCTACTTTAGCAATTTGCTGGAAAAAGGCTTTCCTCGTCATGAAGCAATCAATTACATGTGGTAGCCCAAAATAATAAACAGAATATAAATTTTCTTAACGGCAAGATGCTCCTGAAGATCCTTAATATCGTAGAACGGGGATATGACGTATCATCTACAAATATGTTTTTGGATACAAATTGAGTATGAAAAATTCATTAGAATAATAGAAAAAACACCAGATGGAAGGAAACGCAGACTAGCACGTAGGGGGAAAAGAAGGCAAAGATCTCAAGAAAGTATCAGTGATTCAGCCAATGTTCGAGCCATGGATGCTAAGCTCAGGACAGCTATCTATGAAAAAACTTACACAAACGCGAAGCAAGGATGGACTGTGATCGTGAAAAAAAGTGTCTAATGAAGCAAACTTAATCGAAAGAAAGCAGTGAAAAGAGAAGAAAGATTGATAGTGCAAGAGAAGCTGAAATATGCACTACGATGTCACAGGAAGAACTAGAAGAAAGGAGGAGATTAGAAAGGGAAAGATTTGCGGAAAGAACAGCCCCATGTCGCAAGAAGACTTGAACGAAAGATGACAAATTGAATGAGAAAAGTTTGTGGAAAGGACAGCTATGCTGCAAGAAAAATTGCACGAAAGGAGAGGAATTGAAATTGTTGTTCATTGACGAGCTCCATTGAAGTATTGTCACTGAATCCCTGCCGTCATTTTTGGCAGTTGGGTACACTAGTCAAGTTATACAGGGTGGCCCATAAGTAAGGTACCTTTTTAAAATTATTATAGCTATAAAAGTGCAGATGGTAAAGAGATTTGATTAATTCAAAATAAAAGAAGAAATTTCAAAGTTTAATATAAATTCATAAATGAAAATATAAAATACGTTTAACAATGGAATAGAATATCTTTTAAATGACCTCCATTATTAGTCAAACAATGGCGTGCTCTTTCAACGTTGCTGTTCATTACTTTCCTTAATGTCTCTGGTGAAATGTTGATCTCTTGAATGATGTTTAGTTTCAATTGCTGTAAAGTATCAGGTATTTCAATGTAAACATTTTCCTTTAAATATCCCCAGAGAAAGAAATCAGGAGCACTTACATAGATCTGGAGATCGAGGCGGCCACAATATTGATTTTCGAAGACGTGATACCACACCAGACTGTTACTTTAGCTGAATGAAGTGGACGTTCATGAATTTCTTTTGGATTTTCTGAAGCCCAGAATCTGCAATTTTTCTTATTAACAAAACCCTTGAGGTGAAAATGTGCCTCATCAGTCATTATTATATTCTTTACAAAGTTTTCATTTTCAGCAAGCTGCAGAAATCTATTCGCAAAATCTAATCTCTTTTGGTAGTCCGTAGGATGGAGTTCTTGAGTTAATTAAATTTTACATGGATGATACTTTAGATCTTTTACCAAAATACGTGGCAGTGAGGTACGTGACATTCTCAGTTGAATTGAACGTCGTCTAGTTGACGTTTTGGGCCGATCAGCAACACTCGTTACAACAAGCTGAATTGAAGCACCAGTTCGTATGGTCCGTGGCCTGCCACAACGTTGTCTGTCTGCTGTTGTCACAGTTTCTCTAAATTTCAATACCAGTTTTTATGTACTTCTTCGAAGGACTTCTTTCAATACCATCAATATTCCTGTAATTCCTCTGAACTGCAGTAACTGAACAATTACATCGGAAGCAAAGTTCCACTATTTCTGCTCGTTGGTCCATTGCATAGCGATTCATTTTCGGGGAGGGGGGGGGGATTTTATGAATATTTTGGGCAATATGTTGTGATTGTCGGTAGAAAATGATTGTCTGGTAGAAAACTTTGAAATCTCTTCATTCTTTCTGAATTAACCAAATCTCTTTACCATTTGTAGTTTTATAGATATAATAGTTTTAAAAATGTACCTTACTTATGGGCCACCCTGTATAATCGACGCTCTTACGGATTTAGATAAGAGGAAATTTCGTACGGTATATATGTATTGTAAGCATTGTATTGTAGATCCCAAAGGCACATCCATCAATGCGAAACTCTTTCGCAAAGCCTGCGTCCACTGGCAAATTAATATGAAAAATTTAGTAAAAACCTTGATTTTTCACGTGTGGATCTAGTTTTCGAAAAAATATTCATTTAAAGCAGAATAATTCGTCTTAAATCTTTAATATATTCGTCTTTATAATAATTTCAAATTAGACAAATCAAGTCAAACTTATAACGCAACGATGGATTGAAAAACACCAAAGTATATCATTTTTAAGCTGTTGAATTTTCAAGGAAATTACGTTGTGTTCAAAAAAATAGTACTTATTTATTGCACGCTATGGTTAATATCACTATTACCTGCTTCTATACTTACCTAACTCACTGAACAGAAGTCAAGCAAGTCTTCGGACTTTACATCGAACATTTAAGTATCTTGCTCGATCGTGACATAAAACTCCACGGATTTTACAACAAATATTTAACTATCTAACCCTCTCACAATTTTGTTTCACCTTAAATTTGACATTTGACATGAGTAAATCTTATATTAAGTGTTTAATTTCACTGCCCGTGTAGAAATGTCATAACTATGCAGAAATTTAATATATTTTCATGAATACGTAGTGCATATATCTAGATTTGGTGCATGTTGGAATAGCTTTATGTTCACAAGTGTTTCAACAGAGGTGCTAATTATGTTTCGATGTAACGAAACTATTAATATTAGCACTGGTCAAATATGAACACAATATATTAAACCAATTATGAATATTGGTTGCTGGACTTGGAAAATAGGAGTGCTATGCCTGCTACACAACTCTGTCATTTTGTGTTTACTACCGAAGAAACGTGAGAGATTGAAAATGAATTTTTCTCTGTATTAAAATTCTTAATTAATCACAATATTAACCTTGGATTTAACAACACCAGTCTGATTATTATTTCTAGAAGTTTGATTAATTTACTTGCTTGAGGCTTACTTCCAGCAGGTGATGAATCCATTAAAGGAATTATGAACGAATGCTCCTATCTACATATATAATAGACAATGTATCTCCATCTCTCTTTCTCTCTCTCTCTTTCTCTCTCTTTCTGTATTTGTGCGTCCGTACCATTACTTCTAATCTATTACTGAAGAAAAATTATTTAACTGAAATCAGAACGGGTATGCATATTTCCTAAGCATTGTATTGTGTATACCAAAGGAAGGAGATCTTATATACTATGCATTCAACATTATCCAGTATACTTTTTAAAAACTACAAGAAACAAAGATAAAGAATTAATTTTACGAAGGGTTTACGGAATATTTATGCCGAAATATTTTCCCCAATGTGAATCATTTGTTTCCGACCATAGAGTGAACATAACCGAAACATAATAAAATTAATGCAAACATAAGAAATTATTACTTATGACCTGGAAAGGAAAGTAATTTCTAACTTTATCCAAACCACGAACCTCTTATGGAGGCCAAAGGTTTGCATGAACTCCCTACTGGTAGTAGTGGTAGTGGTACTGGTGGTAGTGGTACTGGTGGTAGTGGTACTAGTGGTAGTGGTACTGGTGGTAGTGGTACTGGTGGTAGTGGTACTGGTGGTAGTGGTACTGGTGGTAGTGGTACTGGTACTGGTGGTAGTGGTACTGGTGGTAGTGGTACTGGTGGTAGTGGTAGTGGTAGTGGTACTGGTGGTAGTGGTAGTGGTAGTGGTGGTAGTGTTAGTGGTACTGGTGGTAGTGGTAGTGGTGGTAGTGGTAGTGGTACTCAGCGAAAAAGACTAGAGGTTGTGTTCTAGAGTTACAACTCTAGTCTTGACTTTCAGTATCGTGTTATGGCCTCATCTTGACGTACTCATGCACTGTGTAGGTGTTTATTGACCTCAGTTAGGGTACCCGTGAAATATGAATCAGATAACCACATGATCACTTCATTGTCTCATACTAGTTATAAATTAGGAAATCACATAATCATCTATATGTCTCCGTATATCTGCTATTAATCTGGTAACCACATGACTTATGTGCCCGATACGTACCATTAATCTGCTAACCACATGATCACTCAAATGTCCACACCTGCTATTAATCTATTAACCACATAATCACTCAAGTGCCTCCTTTTTATACTCGTCATAAAGCTGGTAATTACATGATCACTTATGTGTCTCCATTTAGATGATGACGCTAGTGTTTGCAAACAACCACCATTAATGAGTGGTAGACTATTCTTGTAATTAAAATTTTTCTGAGAATTGTAAAGCATTGGAAAAAAATACTGTAAGCGAAAATTACAAAAATGTCTATTAAGAGTATTGATCTGAAAATTCCATTCTTATTTTTGAAATGAATAATCTTCATTAAAAATAAATTTCCGTCCGCTGTGCCTTAATGGTCGAAGTTCATGGATTATTTACTAAACGAATACTTTCAGTTTTCCATAAAACAATGAATAATACGCAATATGACTACTACATTGTAGTATTCATAGTATTGCAACGTTAACGAACAAAAATATTATTACCAGGTGTCACGTAAAACTATAACTAAATTGTCAAGCAACAAGATGTGGAAATAAATTTGCTCATGACACAACAAAATTAGCTAATTGAAGCCCTGATATATAAAATATTTAAAATATTTACGTAGGTTTTTTAATAATTCCCTTCTATTTAAAAATTTATTTTCTAATCCTCTTTCCAGACATCACACGAGTTTACCTTTTAATGGTTTTAGTAAAAGGTCGAGAAAAGTAATCACATTTTAAATTTGTTCTCCGGAAAAAAACGCAGACTTCAAATTGACTGTCAGCAACCGTTGTTTTTGAGGCCGAGATGAATAAAAAGAACCCTTCGTAGGAAACAGCCTCGTGATCTCCACTGCAGAAGAAGCAGCTTTTTGCAGCGTCGTCCCTTTCTTATTAGAGCCTTTTATAAACGCAGCCTCAGGCCCCACCAGTTATTAATTCGAGCATTCCAACTGACACACGCAAATATTCCCTCTTTCCCTCTAGTAAACTCGGTCTTCATTAAGGCCATGCACTTGCTAGAAACTTGGTTACATAAATGTACGCTATAGTGTGACATTCTGGACAATTAATTTCTGTATTTTACTGAATGATTCATAAGTATATAGTGTAGAAATATAACTCCTTATTTACGAGGGAATATTTGTTCAAACTACACTTCATTTACACAGTGTTCAAAATTTTGAGTTGTATTCTTATTAGTTGTATAGTGTTTTGAGTTGTCTTCTTATTTGGTTGTATGAACTGTTTTTAACCAACATTTTGTGTCGAATTTTCTGTAACATGTCAAAAATTTAATTTCTATTCTTAGGTTTCTAACATTAAATACCGAAGAGATTGTACAGTTACTGGTAAAATAAGGGCAACAAAATAACCAAAAAACCCCAGTTCTCTCTGAAATAAAACCCTGTGGAGTATTGAAACTGGTGTGGCTAGGCCTGGATCAGCATTCATGCACTGTTTCACAAATCTTGGAGTTACTAAAGTTTAACTTGCGAACTAATAGGCAACAAAATTGTAGGGTTAGGTCATTAAGTAAGGAATGTCCAATTTTAACAAGAAATTTAGTTTACTTTATCTTAAACAAAACGCAACGAAGTTTAATTAGAGTATTTACCCGAATTATCTACACATCTTTGCCATTTATCGTTAAATTATTTATGCCAGTAGCGAAAAATTCTGGAGAGCAAGAGGCGATATATTCGAGAAAATGATGTTCTGACTTCTTCTCTGCAGGCGAAGTTCTTTCCGCGCTAAAACTTGTCTAGTGCCGGTAAAAGGAAACAGTCACTTGGCATGAGGTCTGGGGAACATGGCGGGTGACAAAGCAATTCGAAGTTAAGTTTCTGAATCTTGTGTAGCGTTCTTCGTGCAACGTGAGGTCGAGCATTGTCTTACAAGAGAATTAGTCCCCCTCTATTGTAAGTTTCGTCATCATTTCAGCCAACTGGTTAATGTATACATCTACTGTTATTGACGTGCCGGGTCTCACGAAGCTGTAGTGGATGACACCGACACAGCACCACCAAACAGACACCATTAGCTTTTTCTGGTGCGAAGTTCTCTTCGGACTGTGTTTTAGCACTTTGTCTCTATCAGGCCACGATGCAAAGAACTTGCAATTGTTCAAACGAATCCACTTTTCATCACACGTAACGATGCGATGCAAAAATGCTTCAGTTTTTAGGCGTGACAGCAAAGAACGGAAAGTTTCAAATCGACGTGTCGTTTGACTCTCATTGAGTTCGTGTGGTACTCACTTGTCTAGCTTTTTTACCTTTCCAATTTACTTCAGCTAGTTCAATACTTCAGGAATCGGAACCTCAAGCATGAATTCGCCTCCACGACAGCTTACAACTCATCACTGTCCAGCTTAGTCACAGCTCTACCACGAGGCTGATTTTCAAGAGTAAAGTCACCGGACTGAAACTTCACAAGCCGACGATGTACAGTGCATTCATTCGCTGCACCTTCTCCAAACACCTCATTGACGTCTCGAAGTCTCTAAGATGTACTTGTCCCCCGATGAAACTCATATTCGAGAACAACACAAATATTTTATGCATCCATCGGTTCAGAAATACTGATATGCAATAAGCAGCTTACAGTGCGATCAGTTACCATGTAGGGCTTATGAACGAGTGATGATGTAGCTGTTCAATGATGAAAAACTAAAGATGGATACTATGAAACATGAATGCTAACGACTTTTAAACTGGATGAATAAGAAAATCGGACATTTCATACGTTCCGACCTAATACTACGTCAGGCTTTTATAGAGCATTTCAGGAAGTTGTCTGCGTTCAGTGCAGCCATTTCAGTGAGTAGAACATAAACTCAGTTTTTCGACATCCTTTTCTTTATTTTCGTTTATGAAACCTAGTGATTTATTTCATTGAATATATAACTGCAAAAAATTCAGGTAAAAAATTATTTCGCAAACTATCCGACATAAATGCAGTTATCAGCTCTACGTTTATGAGTTTCGTGTATAAAAATCAATGATAACAAAAATTGACGCTTCGGTTTAGTTCACCTGCTTTTCAATTTTGATAATTGATTATGAAAATTATGCCTCATGTATGTAATAAATAGTAGCTGTATCATCGCTAATCAATTATAAATATGCAAGCATAAAGGTAGAACCATGCACCAAAGAAAATATTTATCTTGTAGTTCATACATACATTTCATAGTAACATGTATTTTTAGCTGATTTTGTGTACTGTTTAATAACTACACGTTTAAATAGTCCCTATTTATTTTCATCGTTTTTCAAGACGTTATATCCTGACGTGCTATACAGATTTCCTAAATATAAATACAGTTCTCTTTTTCATATCTACTGTACACTATTCTGCTTGCCTGCAAACAGTGTTCACTCATCACACCACAGCCATGACATTCTTCTCGGCAAATTTGCTTCATTTAAAAGTTTAGGCAGCAGCTCTGAAGAGCAGCTCGCAATGGTTCATTCACAAGTCTCTCAATTCAGAGCTGATAACTTCGTTAAAATTCGCACCTGGCCGGGATAGACGGTGAAGTCTCTTGCTTCCTTCAAAGCCTCGCACTTACTGAAGGACGCAACAAAAATGCTATCTCCACTTGAACTAGCGAGCGATGCTCCCCATCTCTGGAAGATTCATCAGCAAAAGCCCTTCAACCCTCTCTTGTTGAATGCAAATCCCTTGAAAAAGTGTTCCTAAAATTTCAAGCCAAAAGAATCTCCTCTTGACGATACCGACAGAGTTTCGCAAAAATATCATCATATGAGGCACTCCAATTACATTCCGTATTATGCTGGCTAAAGGCGGACGATCTTACTCGAGGGTTTCCTGCTAGATTGTGACTGAACTTGGGGCGCTTTTCCTAAAGACCGGGAAACAATTTGAAAATTCTCTAATTTATTTCAAGAGCTTTGTATTGAGGAGGAGTTTGTACCCGAGTGAGCTACAGGATCACGCTCTGCCTTCGCGACCTCGTGATTGCGAGTACAGAAATATAGCAACTTTTGGCTTAGCAAGAGATGTGGCATCTTCATCAACATATTTGGATGTAACTCTGAGTACAACTTTATAAAGAAATTAAAAAATGAACTTTTATATAACTTATGAAACGCTGCAGTGTGTCTTCATCGTAGTTCAAGTCGCGATCGGGGAAGTTCTTCTTCAAGTTTTCCTGGTTAGCGGGTGTTTACTTCCTTAAAAACAACGTAATTAGAAGAGAAATCATTGAACAGCGAAGCACTAAAATAAAAGGCAAGAAAAATAAATTGAAATCGTAAACTGTTGTTCCTGTTGTGAGGAAAATTGAAGCTTTCGTCAATTTAGACAGTTTTAAAAAAGAAAAAAATACATCAATATACCGCGTAAATGTGTCCGGTAGATGCATTTATACATCCCAAACAGACATAACGTACAGAAATAGGATCTCTATACATACATATATGAACCCTTTTGTCTGCTTTGAGTCATTGTCAGTGTTAAATAACGAATAAATTATGAAAGTTACCAAGTAACTTCAAGTTTTTAACATAATTTTTTGTCCTAATCAGTTTTCCCATGAAATATTTTTCAAATTCAATTTGCATGTACTAAGTTCTTAAATTGAATGGTTAATCCAAGGACGAATAATAACCGTACTGATCCCAAGTGTACGACATCTTCAACTTCATTTTTTTCAATTTTTAAAGCTGGCATTAGCCAAAAACTGAGGAAACAAAAGTTATACTGAGTCAACTTTGTTGCTCGCCAACGTAATTAGTACAGGGTGTGGCAACATGACTTTCTTTTTTTAAACACGTTTTGCTTTCAAAAAAGGAAGTTCTGTTGCCGCACCCTGTATTACACTGACGTGATGTAAAGGTGCAAAGGGTAACGTTCCGTAGATTTAGATTTACAGCTAAAAAGATATAATGAAAGTAGTTAGCCTTAAATTACCAGTAAGTCAATACGTCTTTCGTTATTTAAATGTTCAAACTTAAAAATATTTATACACAGTACCTAGAATATTTTTGCAATATTGTCGTACCGGAAAATCACAAAGTGCTTCGAATATTTTTTTCCAATGGCAAGTGCATTTATTTTGTTCCTGGGGTTTTCCTTGTTACCTCACACTGAAGCTACATTGTGCAATTGTTGTGTAAACAGAAGGATTTCACACACAAGGTCTACGCGAGAACAGCCGTTGTAGACACTGGGGCAAGCGTCATCAAACAGCGCCGGCCTCGCCTTATTTTTACCATCCATCAAGTGAACGATGGAATTTTCACAAGCGGCAGCCCTCATTTAGAATTCTTTTGAGTGTAAATTGTCGCCATGGCCCGATGCATATTTCCCATTTGCATGTTTATTGAACGCTTCTTACCAGCGACAGAACACAACTCTTTACCGCCTGGTACAAATAGAAGTTTTAAGTGATGGTAAAAATAACGACCAAAAGATTGGACAGAGGTATTTTATGAAAACGAAAACTAAAACATCGGTGCTAGCACGAAAGATACCCATCTATTATTCGCAACGGTAGTTCATTTAAACTATTTCTGCTTTACTTGCACGTTATTTCTGGTTTCTGTAACCTGTGTGTATGGACGGCATGTTCACGTAGCACCATCAGCGATGCAGACACGGAAAGAGAAAAAATACGGTAGAAATATGTAAAAGGCTGAAAAACCTTCACCGAAAACTCTGCCTAAACTGTTGAGTACAAAAGTGTGCTAGTACTCGGACCTATATATCGCCTCGAAATCATCGACGTTAGCGTTCTCTCAGTAATAAATTTAACAGGTAGTAATAGACGAACTCATTTACTTGACTCTAGAGAAATACGTCATGGGCTGGCTGGATGAGTACGGAAATTAGGTAAGTAATTGATAACTGTACTGCGACTCATACATAGACCCATTTCACTAGCAGAGTCCAACACCGTTCGGGGGTTCGATACTGCTTGGCTAAGTTGAAGTTTCCTCTCGAAAGTAGTTAGGTTATGATAATTATAAGACCTGGTGAATTTACGTGACCATCAGAGAGACTTGGGGACAGAGGAAGCTGGAAAGCTTTTCCTATGGGTAATAGTGTCGTTCATAACGACTACTCTTGCGATATGATGGGAAATGCCAGAGCTTATTATTATTATTAGAGATGACGTCATTCCTTCCCAATTGTTACGCATTTGTCGTGCCAACAAAGGCATTTGCTAAAGAAATAAGGTGAGTGGTTCATGCTTCGTCTACTGATGCTGACAGCGCTTTCAAATGCTAATCTCTCTAAGATCAAGAGGCTCACATTGTGTTTAATTAGCTGTTATTATACGGTGTCAAGCACTGCTAACAAATACTTGAGTTCTGCTCAGCGCTCAATGTTGAACATTGGCTCTGGAGAATGACATTCGTGGGACCGACACACGATAATTCATTTACACGACAATATAGTGCAATAGTTCTGTTATTCATGCTTGAAATATAGCTTCATGATTAAGATCACTATTCATTTTACCCACCTTGTGGCCTATGATATGAACTGTAATAAGTCAGATAACCCAAGATGCTGGGTTCATATTTATGATGAAACCAATTAGGGTGATACCGATGAAAAATGTTCAGTTCGGTGATCGATGCATGTAGAATAGAGTTTCTATGCTTCTTTTGCTTATCTCAATTTCAATATACATAATTATTAGCTTACTTTACTCCACAAAGTTATTTCCTCATAAAAATCAATCTTCACACCTTGTATTCCTCCAGTTTCAATCACCAGTTCATCATCCGAGTCTAAAATTGAAGGCTGGCTTCTTCATGTTTACTCGTCACTGCTGTCTCCTGCTAATAAAGCTAGCAACTGAGGACACCTTTACTCTCTCCAATTAAGAAGAGAATTCAAGGTACGAGAACATCACAAAGGTGTCATCACCGCTAGCTCTCTGTGCTCAAAAGAAGACGCTTCATTGTAAGGTATACAATTAAAATTGGTTTCTCTCTCCCTCAACCTTGTTATTTTACGGCGCTAGAAAACATACAAAAGACTTCTTTCTTCGAAAAGAATAAGACCTTTGATTTTGAGCAAAATAGAGAGAGAGCAACAAGCAGGCGTCATGTTATGATGTCTTCCTTATTGTTGTGTTGTTAGATAATATAGAAATTGCATACACAAAGTTCCAATAACAAATTCGGCAGTGCAGGTATAAAAAAACTACTTCAACCATTGGAGTTTGTGTACACTCAATTTCATATGCAAGATATCCAACACAAATATTTGCCTTCATTCATTTTATATCACCTTAGTATTTCCGAAGAGTAGTATATATTGAGGATACCTTAATTTACCATAGCAAATCAATTTGTACTCCAATGTTCACAAACATCAGTCCCCAAAATTAATGGTAACAATCCCACTCACTTCAAATTCCTACGAAACAATCTTACTATCATCTCGAATGTCGTCGTAACAATCCCACTACCACTTTACTCTTCTCTGTGAGCTAGAAGATAAAAATTAAGACGAATTAGAAGAAAAGTTTACAAAAATTATAAAGACTCTTCCACCTAAGTATATTAGTAGGAAATTAGATGGTGGTTCAGTGGTCTTTCATATTATGTATAGAAACAACTTAGCAAGCATAGTTTCTACTCAACTTAAATTTGAGAGAGAAAAATACACTGAAGCTTTGCGGTCTCACACCTGATCACTCCTATTTCAAATTAAGCAGTAACACTTGCCACTCGTTTAAGCCTTACTCAATATTATATTGCACACTTAAGCATGCATGGTATATAATGCTTTATCGTAAATTGTGTATGCATATACTACCTAGCCTACGCTTGTGACCACAAGATACGAAATCAACAAAATACAGTCTTACTCTCAGCAGAACCAAAATAACCTACAAACGTGTGCTCTATTCTTTCATTATTCTTTCATTAGCATAAGAAGGATACCTGCATTTCATTTAAGCTCTTGTGTGCAAACATAGCAATACAAAGTTGTCAGCTGGCTTCCATGTCATAAATCACGCTTGTACGACAACGGTGTAAATTACAAAAGAAAAATTTCCACGTCACCGTAAAACACAATTCGTAAAACTAAGTCACTTAAGTGCATTCATAAAATGAAACAAGCAAAGCAGTATGTACAACTTGGTCCATACAAGAATGTAGGATTTCTTTTGGCGAAATCGTAGTCCGTTTAAAGGCTAGAATGACAATAGCGTTTTTAAGAATTACCTCTAGGAATTGATCCAAAAATACCTGAGCACCTAACCCTACCTTCCTTGTGAAGTCTGTGCAATCCTTACTAAAATGAAAACAATGGCCTTTCAAATTGCACAAATATATCTTCATGTATATTCATACCTTTTGATTGAAGTTTTAATATCGTTGTGAAAAAAAAATCTTAATCGTCAGGGTTTAAGAGACAATTTAAACTAGTCACTATTTTGTAAAATTGCCCCACCATTACAATATCTGTACTGAAGACAGACATTTAATTCCTTATGTCCAAATGGATAATTTGAAGGTGTGCTGAATGGAAGTCAATTGATCGATTTCAAACGTCGTCTTGAGAAAATTTTCAATCTGGTGTATTATTGCTGGAGTCAGTGTAGTATATTATGGAATGTCAGTGCCAGCACCAAAATATATAAAATTCACTAAGGTTTCTACACAAAGTAAGCCATCAAATTCGTTTCATTGAATTGATTTGGACGTAACGTCAATCAATTTCTTTAACTAACGTGAACATACGAGTATTTATTTTACATTCAGTTTCAACAGACATACAAATCCATCAGTGTGATTACTCACGTTTTTGCTTTTACTATTGAACAACTTTGTGAGGATTCAATATTTTTTATTGCACTTTAAGGTTGTATATCATTCGATGCATCCGATGCATTCAATGCACAGAAAAACATAAAGAGAATGTAGGAGAATGCCTGTTTTTTCATCAAATAAACACAAGTTACTTCTCTGGTTTGGAATTGGAACAACAGCAGCAACAGTTCACTGCGCGTCTCAAGAATCAATTTAGAGGCGATCAGGTCCGTCAGATGATAAATGACAGCAGGACTCTAGGCCTGCTGGAACGTCCAATATTGGAGGCGTCCTATCATTTGTCCGAATGAATGTCCAATGACCTCCCTCATACATTATTAATTAAATAATGCCCACCATTAATATGTGAAAAAAATCCTAGAATTTTAATTATCAGTGGCAACGAGCTATCCGTTATCGGTCAACTGCCATATTTTGAATAAGAGAAAGATTTGCAAAAATACAATTCTCATTTCTTATCATTTTTGTCGATAACTCATGTTACAAACTTTCTGACTAAATAAATATTAATATGTTGGGAAACTCGTTGCAAATTATGGACGTTATTTTTTCTTCCCTTTCTAAAATAACTTTTTTACATTCAAAATAGGAATTATTTATGAATTTTTGTATCCTAATTTATATTTACGTTTTGTAAAATAACTTTATGCCACATACTTTTTTCGATTTTTTACTATTTCAAAAAAGCTAATATTAGCGTAATAAGACACATTTTTACCTACTCTTGTGTTATATCTTTAAAATTTACGAGGCTATTTAAATAACTCATGATAATAGACTTATAACTATAACACGATTATTATTATCAATTAGTGACCAATCTGAATTTCAATTTAATGATATAAATGAGCTACTGGACATCTTTGAGGATGGTGCAAATATCAGATAAATACATGAGTTAATCGTTGGTTTACTGGTGGAAGCACTCGCTTGCTCCGTGTTCACAGCTCGCCATGTTAACTGAACTCGAGCAGCAGGACTCAAAACTACCATCAGTAGGCAAAGCATTAAACAGGTGAAGCATATTTAATCCTCAGGTACAAAGGAATCATTCAACTTGCTGGAGAAAATATCTTGAAAAAAATTAACTCCTGACACCTTTAGCTGAAGATGACACGTTCTGAGCGTTCATTAGTTCAACTGATCCAGAATGATTACTGTTATTGACCTGCAGATGAATTTCAATAGTATTTTCTTAACTTACGTACATAATGTTATTCTGGTTCTTTTTCTGATCCGCCTAGATTGCTAGTTGTCGAACACATGTAACAGCACCTAGTGTTATCATGTAACACATGTAACAGCACCTAGTGTTATCATGTAACACATGTAACAGTACCTAGTGTTATCATGTAACACATGTAACAGCACCTAGTGTTATCATGTAACACATGTAACAGTACCTAGTGTTATCATGTAACACATGTAACAGCACCTAGTGTTATCATGTAACACATGTAACAGCACCTAGTGTTATCATGTAACACATGTAACAGCACCTAGTGTTATCATGTTATCCTAGTGATGATATTAAGTCATAAGTACTTTATCAACGTCAAATACAATCCATATGCCAACCTTTAGAATACAAAGACCAATTATAATTTACTCATATGAAGCCGACTATCACCGTTAAATCAATGGAACACAATTTTCAGAAGCTCAACACTCAATTAGAGAACTATGATTACTGATGCAGGTCGCTTTATTCTAGTCGAAGCTTTCTTATGAATTTAATTATACAGATGTTAAACCTATGAAATATTGCAAGTTATCATACCTTTTGTTTTAGATATACATGTATGTTACAAACAATTTTGTGAACATGATTAAATTTTAATGCAATAAAAATGTCGTGAATTTTGTAACGAAAATTAATTTCTTGACTGTAATAGTAATAATTACATGGTATACCAGATTGAATTTTCAGCATTAGAGTCTTTTTTTTTGTTTTCAGTCGCTAATTGAGTGTTATACAAAGTTTCATAGAATTTTGAAACATTGACCGAAAAAGGTAAAAAACTCGTAAGGGAATACCCTTTGTATTTATTCAAAAAATTAAGAAATCTGAAATCAATTATTACAGGTCCATAGTTCAGCAGCATAGCATGTATTGAGTAGGAATAAAAGGAAAAAATACAAACAACTAGTGCAAATTAACGAATAATTAACAAAAAATGACATTCATCATTCTACGCAAGCTATGACCTATGGGTAACATACTAGATGGAATTTGCAGCATTGGAGTAATTTTTTGTTGTTTCCAATCGCTAATTGAGTGTTATACAAAGTTTCATACAATTCTAAAACATTGACCGAGCTAAGAAAAAATTTCGTAAGGGAATACCTTGTGCATTTTTCAAGAAATTCAGAAATCTGAAATCAATAATTAACAGTCAGAGTTCCGCAGCATAGCATATATTGCGTAGGAAAAAACGAAAAACCCAAACAACTAGTGCAAAATATCGAATAATTATCAATAGCAATGTTTGCCTAGTATCGTTTTTAATGATAATAATAGCTAAAAATTTCAAATGCAGGTAGAGTATCAAGGACTATAATGCATTAACCTGCAGGCACAACTTCTCATTCCTGCACCCAGTGCTAAAGTTAACTGCTAAAACCGCCGCTCTATTTATCTGTTTGTAGAGCGACCGAACACAATCTAGCTCGTCGGTATCGCCTTGCATTCTTTCGTGCCTACAATAACGAACACAAATGATTTCTATGGCGTTTTGGGTGGAACTTTTTAATGCTTTGTCCATTGGACTGCATCCGGTAATTATTTCGGCAGGTCTCGAACAATGAGCCCGCTCTTGAATTGTGCTGCACATGAAGCAGGAGCCTAGACTCGGTCACGTCCCTACTGACCAACTCTGCCAGGGGTATTATTGTATAAATTCCTTAATAACATCTTTTATGTTCTAGAAATTAAATAAATGATTGTGTTCAATGAATTGTAAAAAGCTAGCATGTTAGTTTATCAATTTCAT
This sequence comes from Trinorchestia longiramus, assembly GCA_006783055.1. Lineage (NCBI taxonomy): Eukaryota > Metazoa > Arthropoda > Malacostraca > Amphipoda > Talitridae > Trinorchestia > Trinorchestia longiramus. Next base: position 243,854 of record VCRD01000120.1, on the reverse strand, counting down.
ACTCCAGCAAATGAAGTTTTAAGGCAATTTTAATGCTTCTTTATGGAATATTCATTAGTATTTAAGGAAAATATTATTTACTCTCATTCAATCGAAAGCCAACATCTCTCTAAACCTATTTTATAGCCGAATATTTGACACATCCATCTGACTCCACAGTTATATCGTGACAAAAATATTACAATTCTTTTAATTGGTCATGCTTATCCATAGTATGAACTGGGAAAAGAGCTCATTCAAAAAACAATAGATATGAATATAAAGATGAGCCCTAAAGTTATTTAAACTTTTCTCTCCTTCCTTGTCAGTTTAATGATATCTTTGGTCCAAGATTATTGATATGTTGATGTTTTTAATTAGCACTTTAGTTTATGCAACTGAAAGAATTCGTATTTGATCTCTTTAAACAGTTAATACATGTTGTTTATTTGTTATCATCCTGAGATTTTAATATATTTTGTGATTAATTTCTTAAAATATCGATGCTACTGGTTCCTTAAGACACAAACTGAACATGAATGAGAGGATACTTCGTGCGGAATGCAGCAAAGAAAGATGAATTTTACTAATTCGGGTTTGGAATTTGATTTCTGCTCGCAGAATACCACACTGTTGTAAAATGGTGCAGACGGTCGGCTCTATCTCGAAGTTTTATTTTTTCTGTTAATTGATGGAAAGATAAAATGCATAACTTTTCATTGTTCTTTTTTACTATTTTCATCAAAATGAATTCTTCGTATTTTATGAAAGATTAAGGAAATAATATAGTACAATTTCAGAAAACTAAGGGCTGTCATTTTGTTGAGAATGAAACAATATCCAAGTCAATATAAGATAAAGAAGTGGTGGAACTTTAATCTACCAGCAAAATAATTTTTAAGAAAAGAGGTTAACAAAAATATGTTTTCAGTACGCAGACAGCGTTGACATTTTTACAGCACCTGCATCAAACTACAACACCACTACGTGTTCAAAAAATGTTTTGGTGATTAAAAATTTTTTTACTGAAAATAAAACCATATTAAAGTGAAAACAATTAGAGACATTTCTCCTCGATAAGAAACAATTTTTTCTACTCCTTAAAAATTGAATAAAGTATCTTTCCAGTATTGAAGTCAAATCGAACAGGAACTTCATTCATTTCTTAGGTCGCTCAAATGTTCAATAACTCCTTGTTTCAAATTAGTAATGCGCTTCATGTATGCATCAATAAATTAAATAAAATCACTAAGACGCACAGTTCCATTTTAAAATAGAATTAAGCGTAATAGTTTGATTTAATGTGCTCAGGAATTAAAACAAGGATTAAAGTATAAACTTTTTTCAATGTTTTTCTATAAGTGTGACGGACCGCAGCGATAGAGCGCTGCTTTACAGTTCAGCCTCAGAACGTGCGGCGGAATTTGGCCATTAAGGAAATTTCCCATCATTTTAAAGTAGTTCTCACAGGTCGTATTTGTGGTGTACCATATTGTGTTTCATTGGAGCTCTATTTTTTAGAGTGACAGCAGTTGTCATTCAACTTACCCAAACCTGAAGAAAAGTTTTAAATTGCTACTGTATTTTCAAATTCATGAAAACATGTTTCATGAAATCATTTGAGTTTTGAAACAGCACAAGCTGTTTCATGGGCCGGGTTCTTTCTATTTATTTTCATGTATAAACAGTACAAAGCACTGTTATTCTTTCTCTAATTTTGATGCAGGAGAAAAATTTCGAAGTTTTTACTGTTTTTGAGTTTTAGTTAATGAAATATGGTGTTGCCTTTCCGCAGATTTTATTTGATATCAAAATGCGTCTAAATACGAGTGTGAACAATGTCTAAATACGAGTGTGAACGAGTTCATTCCGAAATGTTCAAAGTGAAGTAAAGTTAATTAAGAGAGTGAAGAGTTGAGCTACAATAAAAAAACACTTACAAAGCCTAGAACGATTTCAGACTAATTTAATGACAACAGAAATTGTTTCTAGCAAGATATTAATTTTACTTCATACACGACGAGTTTTAATTTTCTTTTCTTAAATGCGAATCATAGCTGAAAATATATTTGCACTAGGTAACACTTTTCAAAAATATTGTGTCATCTCTTACATTTTTTTATAACACTGACATCTCTGATACGTATTTCACGCCTAAATTTCAATGTATTGGCCTTATTTAAGAAAGGAGAAACTCTGACACTGGAACATATTATTGTCATTTTTTCCATATGCACATGAATTTGATGTCTTCAAAGTTTTCTTAGGCATGACTGATGGTGGTTGACTATGCATAAATTAATGGTCGCACTTTTGTGAATTTAAATTCAGAATGTAGTAAGTTTCTCATTCCACATACACGCCAAAATTAAAAAAAATATAATAGGTCATTTATTTTCACAGATTTTTGCAGTTATTCAAAGAAAAATTGTACAATATCACTGCCAGTGGTTTATTTAGTTTAATAATTTGCCTTTTTCAAATATTCAATAATTACACTATACATTTACGGTTATATATGTTATACAACAATAAAACAGGCCCGAGCTAATAGGAAGAGGAGGGGGTGCAATAGGGGGAGCAGGAGGGGGGTTAGTTTCTCTATTGATGGGAGAATTATTGCCTAACAAAGAAGGAGAATGTGCTGGCGAGGAAAGGGTGGAGGATAAGCTTCATAACTCCAGCTGGGGGAGCGGTTCAAGAATAGGAAAGGTCTCTTGCTGTATCGAAAGAAAAGTTGGTAACCGTAATCAAGAAATTGTTATAAGATGATCAACGATTATTTTCAGGAAAGACTGCAAAACTCATGTAAGCTTCGCGTTGGCTGATTCCATGCATGTCAACAAAATTTCATAACTATGCATTTTAGAGCTAATAGGAAAGAACGAGAAATTGTACTTTCCTCAAAGAATTGTTGTTTCTCATTACAAGAAACCTAATAATAGAACATGAAATTATAAACTAGCAACTATTTCTTTTTTGTATTCGAAACCTCAATGTCAAGGCCATTAGCATATTTTAGAACATAAAAGTAACACTATAACCTTCAGAGAAGACTCAAGTCTGAAATTTTTTAACCATACTAATACAGTATCGTTTTTCTTCACTATTTTCAAAATTCTAGACAACCTTCAGCTCATCAAAATATCACTGTTAAACCCGTACGCTTTGATAAGCCTTGAGTATGTCAGATTTAAAAGCGACTTCTAGACTTTGTGGCTGCATATACAGCAAATTAGAAAAACTCTGTGAACTTAATGCTTAAGATTCATTATAGAATGCGATGAAAGATTTTCACAACGGCTAAATTCCATGGAAAACGTTACCGTTCAAACAGTTGGAGAATAGATACATTCTAGTCATTTTTTATAGCAATTTGCTGTACAGCAGCGTTTATACTTTTAGCCTTGAGACCGTTGAACATCAATTAAACGTCTACAGTACTCTAAGTTCAGTCTCTTTGATTAATCCGTACAAAATCTATTCTTTTGTACGTAAAATTGCAAAATGATCCCATGTTTTATTAATCATCATCAGTATTTACGTACTCTCATAAATGTCCTTTGCTATTATACATATTTATTATTTTACGCGAAAAGTATTCGCTTGTTTAATGTATAGCTTCAATGAGGCGTGAGATTTTAATTAAATGCTAATTAATTTTATCCTGTCTGTTGCTATTGGGGAATCAAATGAGCACGCAAGTTTCACAATATCTTTTTCTTAATCTGCGCTCGTTGTGAATCTTTTTTAAGAGAAAGAGAGGTTTGGTGAGTAGCGACCACTGGTCTTTCCATTCCAGTTTCCAGACGCAGCCAAGAGTGCGACCAGAACAATGCTCAACTTAGACTGGACACTTAACTCAGAGGAAGTCCAGAGCTCTTGAGAAGTCAGGAATTTGCGTGTGTCCAGTCCTTGTGTTCGACTGGGCTCCTCATGCAGTGAAACGTAAACTTTTCAAGCATGTCAACCGAAATTGGGAAGCCTGGGCCTAAAATGGCTGCTTGAAAGTTTGATTCAGTATAAAATATTGAGGTGATTATATGAATATGTTAAATTACTTATAAGCTAAATGACTGATAGTTTCTGAACCGTTTCAAAAAGAGAATGTTATGTAAAACTATTCTGATTATCACGGTTTATCATTTTTCAGACCGTACCGTTTGTTTCAGTGTGGGAATTTAGTGAATAGTTTCATTTTTATGGCTCAAGACGAACAGTTGAAAATATGCTGTGGTAACAATTCAGATTGGTAGAACTACACCTTTTGATTAATTCAATAAACTATTCGTTAAGATTCATTACTTCCTCCTAGGCTCACCAAAATCTTATATGACCAACACACGTTTTTATTATTTCACAGAAGACACGGAAAATGAGAATAAATCCGTTACACTACCGAGGCTTGCTGAACCAGAGAACTCGAGCAACAATGCGCGTTTGAACGGCGGTGCTAAAACAGAAGAGCAGTAATCGCTCCTTTGAGCGCCTGCCATTCACTGGAGAGCCACGACGTGATCGTATGACAAAATCTTCTGCACAACTCAAAACATAAAATGAGCTGCCTTCAACGGCTTCAAATTGCTATAATAGAAAACAAAGAAAAGGGAGTGGTCGTTTTCTGTAGGTAGGGTCGTGAAAACTGTACAACCCCATTGCGTCACTTGAACACAAAATGTTTTGTGCATGTAGGGTTGTGAAGACTTCACAATCTTATTACGACACTTGGACACAAAATCTTTTTTGTACATAGGATTGTGTACAGCCCCATTGCGTCCCTTGGACAGAAAATGGAATGTGAACGAGGTTTCGGAATAACTTTGTATTCGATTGAGTTTTAAGATGAAAATGATTCTTCAGGAAGATTTATGTTTTTTTAGCAGTTCTTAAAAAATTTATACCACCTTGTCTAATTCTTTAATGCTAGCAACCACAGCAAAGAAATACTAAATGCTACAGTGGATCTAAAATGTATCTCATCAAACTCTAATAACAATTTGTGACCTGGTCTTGTCAATAAGTATAGTGATTCTAGTACACTGACTTCATAAATCTTTCGAAGAAATAATTTACTTTAAAGCCAAAACCTAATCCATTGCCCATGATACATCGAATATTACGATACCCTCAGCTAAGGCTTAAATTTAATAACCTACCTCTCACAAAATCACATCTCAGTAAAAGGATACATCTTTCCGTTACGCAAAGTGTTTTCTTCGTTTCTTTGGTTAGCCGCCCCGTTTTGAACTTTTTTGTACTATCCTTTTGCCCCGCAATAGATGACTGACTAAAAAGTAGTGCATAATAGGTAACATTGGAAACATTGAAAACTTAGATTTGCAATACATGTTTTTCTTAAATAAATCAAGTGTATTTTCTTGCCCATCAGGCCTGGCCTCTTCGACTGCACCTTATTTCCGTGTCAGTTTAGCACAGAAGCGTAGAGACATATAATGTAGCTAGGTCTTCTTCTTCTTTGTTGTGTTTATTTGGGGCTTCAAAAATTAGTTCATGTAGCCCCAGGTCAGAAGGTGGGTTAATTTTTCTTTTCTTTATGATGTTTCTTTTGTTCCAACCAGTAAAACGTGGTAAAGGGAACAGTGAAAATTCCAATGTAGCTAGGTCGTTAGTTGGTTAGCAGTTTAGTCCTGCGTAATTGTGGTGAGCTAAATACAGTTCCATTTATTTTGATCATTCCTATAACCGGTCTGTTAGTTTGAGTCGAGATTGTTCATGTATTAAAATTACGTTCATTATTAATTGCAGATGTTCTTAAACTGTAAGATTACTAGTATTAAATTGTATAATCTCATTATACATTTCCTAAATAAAAATCAGTTAAGCAAGAGTCTGAGCCCAATCCCTGAACGAATCTTCAAGCTGTAAATTTTGCCCTGACACCACGTAGGTGTTATACTCGTAAACAACTAACTTTAGCGTCATTTACAGAATTTCTGAAAAATACCGTGAAACCTTCATAAAATGTTTACTTTTTAAGTTTTGGGAAACATTTTAGAAGCGAGGACTAAGAAACACACGATAAACATTCTCAACGTTAGTGAAATTTTTCTCTCGATATACTGTGGGTAGAGAGATTTTTCATTTTCCCACATGTAAGAATTTCACTGATGAAATTTGCTTTCTAATTCCACGTTTTGTTTAAAACCTCTGAAGAAAGAAATGAGATGACATATAATGTAGTAGAGAAAAGTAGTAACCGACATATAGTAAACTTCAAAGAATCAACTGCTTGCAAATAATTTCATGCACTTTACTAATTTCATTAACATCATGTGTTGTGTTTAGTGATAAAGCTATGCCATTCAATACCAAGAAGTACGAGGTTGCAAAGGGAGCAACCTCGAGCGAGGTTATACATTATTTCAGGTGCAGTTGAAGGCAGTAGTTAATAAAAGAAAAATGAATTCCTAATTTTAAAGTCCATTATTTGCTCAAAGTTTGACAAAAGGGACGAACTCACTCGTTTTAAAAACAAGAGTTAATTTGTGAGGGAGTGTAGAAAACGATAATTAATTTTTCCTCCACCTTACAGTACAACGCTGACATGCTACTGGCTAGATTTTAATATGAACGAAACCATGCAAGCATTTCAATCTGAGTTTCTTAATGTTAATCACTCACCTGACGATGTAAAGTTATATTACTATAAAAAATGAAATTCAAGTTATACACCTTTTTTTATTTCTTGCATGATACATCATATGAGTATCAAAATGACATCTTCGTTAGAAAACATGAATATTAATTTAAAAACTTAAAATTTATGACAAGCTGAACGATATGTTATATTTAATTCTAAGACTAGTATCGTACATTTTTTCCCTTGTAATGATGAGAAAAAGGCGAAAATTGAATAGGGAAATTGATGTGTAAAAATGCATTCGATCGCAAGGAAGAACACTACCATTGGGGGACCACTTAGGTTGCTATGAAAAATGTTCAATTGATGCCATTTTGATTTAAGTATTAACAGAAAAAATTGAAACATTAAGTTACAAGTGTTAACTTCAGATTAGAAATAAAGAACAAACCTCTCTAATTCTTGTGAGAACTGGATATATTTTTTGAAGAAGCATCAGGATGAAAAATGTAGAATTAAATGCCTACCTAATATTATTCACTCCAGAACCAGAAAACACTCTAATTATCCGACTATTTTGGCCTCTGCTGGTATTTCCGTGCATAAATTTCTCAGTAATGCCTGTCATCAAGTGTGAACTAAGACTACTCAGGCTCAACATTATCACCACTCGACAAGCAGAAATTCATGCTATTTTTTCTTAACTATTATGTAGCCAGGTGCAATTTAATTTCTTCAAATAAATGTACATATTTTCTCTCTATATTGCATTTATTTCATCTTCATAACTATTCTATCGATTTATTAGTCAAGTTCATTTCAAAGATGAAATTAGGTTAACCTTGTTATTCTTTAAGGTACGGTCATGGGCTACCTCTAGTGATGTGATGCATATGTAACTGGGTTCTTACGAATATAAAGTACAAAAAAATTATTATGCCAGTTATCAATTCTATCAGTCATATATTTATTTATAATGTTGATGGTTTGTTTATTAAGGATATGGGTAACAACCCCTCTTTAAGCTTGAATTATATTGCCGTGTTTGAGCTTTCATGTGGCACAAAAATGCACACAAAAAGATTTTTGCTCCATATGTTATTCAGTTACAAGAAATTCATGCTAATAGAGCATGTAACTGAATTCAATGCAAAAAATATAATTATTGTAGCTTATGAAATTGTTTCATTGTTTGAAACTTCAGTGCATGATGTATCATAAATAAAGTAAAGAGCATACATCAACGGTGTGGTTAAAATGTGTATAGTTTTATGTACTGGCTTGAAGTATAAAAATAGCGAACAATTGAAAAAAGAAGCTATGCAATGTTGTAAAAATGTTTCTTGGATGCCAGATTATAAGTGATAAGTAGTGTACAGAAGTCATACCAGCCTGTGCATGTGTGAAATCGGCCGAAACATGAATTAATTTATTGATTTCTACACGATGTTTGATTGAGGAATTATGCAGTTATATAGATGGCATGACAGGGACGCCTTTTGAGAGACAATTAACAGCACTCTGAACGGTCGTTAGTTGCCTGGTTTGTCCTCACAGCGCCCAGCTACTCCACGTTTGTGAATAAGAAAGAATTACACAGAAAGCGAATATTGAAAGAAATCGAGGGGGTAAAAGGGACTCGTTTGACTGGTTAGCGACGACAGCTGCAAAAATAAAGACCTCCACAGATCGAATGTCGAACTGCAAAGAAAGATTTAAGGCGAAGATTAAAACTCCAATAGGAGGAAATGCCGGGCTTTTGAATCGTTTAGAATGTTAATTACGCCTCATTCTTGATGACGTCAAGTTTCATTGCTCCGTATGATCGTTTTTAACTTGTTTCTTTGAAATAGTTCTTTAGAGTTTCTCTTCTCTGGCAAGTAGCAGCGATTTCAATGGATGCTGAACTGTTTAAGACTCATTGTCGTATCTGGATTTTGAAATAGAAATTTTCAGAATAATTCAGCCAAAAAGAAACAGTCAAATTGTGACATTGTAATAAAACTCTGAAAATTCTTGACTGTTTGTATTTTATGTGCCTTCATGAACTACGCAATAATTACTACAATATATGTTACATTAAAGGCGCTTAGATTATGTCATATGCAGTAGGCTACTAATGAGAAATACAAGACAGTTCTTACACCAAGAACTATTGCTTTTGAAATGAAGTATCTACGGAGTTTATTAGGAAATCATGCGATGGATATGAAGCACTGCAGAAAAACTCCCTAATCGATAACATACCCTCACTTTAATTCGTCACGGACCGTGCTAGTGATCATTGAGAGCTCTCACTTTGCTTCTTAAACGAGGGGAGAGAATGCACGCTGTTTCTTAAATAGATCAAATACGTCAATATACCACACTGCATTAAAATCGCTGTTTGATCAATCCAATGTTTAACTTTTTGTAAAACTTTATCAATTATACCGCCGGCTAGGAAAATGTCCAACTTCCAGGGGATGTGTTGAACGATCACGGCTTCTTAATCTGTATTTAAATAAAGTATTTACCACAAATTGATTGGATCTTAGGACGACGTCTGCTCTTTGTCTCACCATAACTCTCCCCCAATAAGTTCTTTTCAAAGCATTTAATGGAAACTAAATTGAATAGTGATCTCCACGCTAATTCTTTTAAATATTTTATAGTGCATTTAATGATGAATGTATCACTTGTTTATTTATTCTTAGCATGGAATACATACGAATGTGTGTGGATACACACCAGCACACAAGTTTCTGAGATACATTGGAGCTCGCTCTGCTTCATGACGAGCTCTGTAACGCGTCCTTTATTGTGATCTCGAAACAATGCCCGAGACATGGGAACTCGGCCACCATTTATTATTATTGACGAATGAAGAAAGTGGATATCTGTGCATGTGTACTTTTCAATCGATATGCTGGAGCACGCATGAAGTGTTCTCAGTCTGCCCTGATTGACGGACTATTGTTCGCCTATTCAAGAAAATTCACAATGAAATTTGTTGAACTGTTCGAAAGTATTCATACTGAATACAACGAAATATTTTTCTAAATAGAAAATTGTGGTAAATTCCTTCTACTGTGTCTTTACAGGATGTATAGAGGAGAAACTTGTAGGCACAAATTAAATTGTGCAAATTAATTCAATGAATTTTATGTCATTTTGAATTATTTTCAACGTCTCGATTTCAAACGTGCCACTTAAGATAGTTCAATGTTATAATTTTTCTAGTAATGGAACCATCAAGCTTACTGTATATTCATTCTTCGCTCCTCAACAGTTGTAAAAATTTTCTATTAGTGGATAACATTGAAGCTATCAACAGGCAAATGCTTCCTTCTTGTGATCTTATATAGTTAATAATTACAGAATTTTTCTTTGGTCTTCCTGAACAATAGAAACTCAGACACCATTTTAAACCAACTGTGAATTTTTGTGGGAGGGTTTAGACGTTGTTACAGTGTTCCAGGCTCAGCTTTTGCTATTGGAGCAGACAACAACCAATGGCCTTTCGCTGAGTCTGCTTGTGGTTGGGCACTAGGAGCTGGATTTTGGCAGCAAGGCATTTCTTTTCTTCGGCAACTTTTTCACTCACTAAAGTAATAATGCTATTCAAACTCCTGTGTCATAAATCAACGAGTTTTTTCTATCGAAAAATGTTTGTATTTTATAATAACTTGATTACTAAAACTGGTCATAGTAAGTGAAAACGATACGTTGATAATCTACAAATGTTAAATCTTAAGTAATCTCGTTGAAAGTGAATCGAAATAATCTTCATTTTATGTTAGTCAAACTTATAAAACTCCGTTTTGTTTTCTTTTCAGGGAGTATCAGAATTAAGTACGAAATTTTGACGATTGAAAATCCAGGATGTAAAAGAAAACTAGCTGTGCGAGAGGCACATTTGAAAATCAACCGCATGCTTGTTAAAATAATTAATGAATTATTAATAAGTCTTTTCTCACAGTTAATGAACTATTTCGGAGAATAGGTGGCAGCAAAATTTTTTAAACTTCTTTACCACGTGTATGCAGTTTTGTTATAAATTTGAAATGCCGAAGAAATTTCAAATCGTCATTCCTTTATTACGAACTTTATCTGGTATTCGTTGGCAGGTAGAAATAATGAAGGTAATTTACCTCCCACAGAAAATGAAATTTTGTGGAAGCGCTCATCACCAATTTCTCTACTTATACATTTTTAAATAAATCTGCAATTCACCTGGAAATCACATAGTAGGATATTGTATATTTAGTGTATTTAGTACAATTTTTACTACTCACGCTTACTGATTTGAATACCTCCATAGAATTTTGCACATTAATTATGAAGGATTTGAATGTCGCAACTCACATGATGTTGTTTTGGTAGTCACACAACACAAGAACAGGTGAGACTGACCTACTTAAATTGCTTGCTTTTAAGCCATAATGACTTGGGTGCCAGAAAACACAGCTGAAGAATTGCTCCTAAACTAGAAATAACTTTCTAAAAATTCATTATTTTTATTTTACACAGTGTCAACAGGTATTGAAGAATATCGATCACAATAATAAATTACGATGAAAATTAAAAAAGAATAATCAAAATTACATGAATAAATTTTCCCGTTTACAAAAAATGAGAGTCCAATGTTTTTACTAAAACGTGGAATATAATTTACTTGAAGAAACTAAATCTCTTGTTATCATCGAGGTGTCAGTGTTTCAATAGCTTGCATCTTATGTTTATAATCTATGAATATTAAAATTATTGGATATATAGGATTTACAGGATAGCTGATATGTAGCTTTCCATGCAAAACTTTTACGATTTTTGAAGATTGTCCATAACTCTCTCATTTTCTCAATAACTCTCTCAAACACTCATGATTCAAACCCAACAAATTTGTGCCCCTAAAAGTACACATTCACTCAAACTTTACATCGTAAAGACTAAGACTTTAATTATTAAACAAATTACTAATTATTCTCGGCTAGTTATTTATAACTATGAATGTTAACACCATCTTTTATTGTGCACTGCTGAAACCACACAAGATGCCAGGGTAGCTCCACTCTTAAATACGATAATAAAATTCTTTAATAATTATGTATGTTTCAATCGTTCCTTAAATTCCATTAACTCATGCAGCATCCTTTGCAAGTATCTTTCCCTAGAAGTTGATATCAAAACCGCGGCGCATAATTTGGATTGTGTCTTTAATGTCATGTTAAATAGGGACAAACTAAAATGTGGAAGAATATCTCCGTCCTAATGATGCTCCTAATATTATTTGTTGAGTGTTAATCCCCAAATAAGACATTGAGCCCCTCAAAAAATTTATTAGGCTATTGTAATTTTTGTCCCCCAATAAATGAAAATCATTTCATTGAAAATTTAGTTTATTTAATTCAAGAACTCAGCAGCTGGATAGAATGGCCCAAACATCACTTTACCATATAAAACATTTCTTTATTCTTTCATTTTTTAACTATGAAAATTCAAAGTTGTAGTAAGTTGTGATTGAAAAAAGAATACAAGAAGTTTCTTGCATTTATGATACAATCTGAGCTTTGGGCCACCCTATAATTCCATTTTACTACTTTTCAAGTGTTAGGATTCACTGAAACATAATCCGCAACTTTAAAAAAATATTATTATTAATGTCGATTTCTACGTGCGTTCCCTGTGCAAGGCAAACCGTTTAATTTTTGTTCTTAATAAATTGCAAAAACTATGTTATCGACGAGATACATTTACATATATCAGAAAAAATTATAAATTTTTGAACTCTCAGGCATAGACTGTACAACTTTTCCTATGAAATTTTAAGCAACCCAATATCAAAGTTTGATATCAAAATCGGTTATGAAATTACGTTGATAACTTTTCCATTCACGATCAATAGTACAATTATAATAGCAAAGAGTGCGGCCAAGATGTTCTTCGTTAAATAAATTTCTCAGATCACATGCTCATCATTCGAAGCAACCTGAAGCTTGACGCATCAAAATGAGGTCGGCTGTCGACAGCAGAGTAGGAATGACTGAGACGATTCACTGATGCTCGTTTATTTAGTCTAAATAAAATGTTAAAGTTCGGCTCAGCATCATACATGTCGTTTAAAGTGAAGGCCTTTCATTGCCTTAATTACTAAGAACATATTCCAGAACATATTTTTGTAGACATTGATACTTACAAATATTTATTCAATTTTTCACACAATTGAGAAAAGTTTGAAAGTATTCCCCACACCTACTTGCAGAAATAGATTCTACTATTTGTCATTTTTATAAATACTCTTTTTATTTATCATATCTAATTCTATCAGTAGCTTTTTTAACCGTATACTGAGTGTCGTATGCTGAATAGGCCAAAGTTAAATGCGACCATAACTCTATATTGCACTCTTCGTACATGCACGTCAGCATGCAAGAAACACCACAAATGAGCAAGAATTTGTACCATATTGAAAGTTTACCTTGCATCTTACACATCCCAGACAATATTCTTCTTGCTCTAAAAAATAACCAATAATTTCACTTTATGTAGTGAAAATGACTAGCGGATATTGAAAAAAATATATTCTTGACCATTAGATTTACTAGAGCGAATAATATCCGTACATTCCAATCTGTATGAAATGAATGAGGACACGTTCTATATTCAGAGCCGATCCGTGTTAACATAAATGTGTTCGTCAATGAAACAATAAAGTTGAACTACGGAAACTGAATCCCTTACAGCTTTAAATCTGGAAATGCTCTGCAGTACTAGAAATTCATCGTCCGAATACTCAAGAAAGTCAGCGAAAATTCTAATACTAACATATTCTATTTTTCTTTAATCCTCACTTCATCTAAGCCAAATCAATACGTCACAGGATTGATGTTTATTGCTTTCTTCATCGATTTACACCTGAAAGAAAGTGAAAAAATACCCAGAACGTGTGTATATATAAGCACCTTGTAGATCTAGACATTTGGGAAGAATTTCCCTGGAAAGCTCTTGAAGGAGATCTTCATTTTTGCTTCTGTGATCAGAGATCTACAAGTTTGTAGCGGCCGCCTCATCGAGCAGAGGTCAGAAGGCCAGGCGAGCCAATACCTTGTCACGTTGTAATGGCGCTCAATAACAATCATACATTTATATAAGCCTATCAACGATTTAACCACTCTCAATTATAGTGTTTCAGTTATTACACACTGCTTAATACTACGAGCAAATTTACTTCCTATACGAAGGACACTTGTTGAAATTAGGGTTAATTTTAAATCAGTTCCATATAACAACTGCTTCAACGAATAACCGTTATCAAAAAGAAAGAGACAGTAATAATTACAAAATTGTCTAAGCATCTGGTAGAATACACACTCTTTACTACACGATATAAGGTCCATGCCTGAAGAGCGTAAGTCAAAAAGAGCACAATATTTGCTCAAGTATGGTCCATTGATAGGGTCTTTGGCGAGTCTTAACCGCCGCCTTAGAATATCCTCTCGAGAAAGCGACTAGAAACGTTAAAGTTGCCTCGGTAAAGATGACTCGAGTGTGGCGCATTGACTGCACAAGAAACCTTATTTGAAGTACCGAAAATCTCATATTAATGTGCCTTTGAGTGCCTGCTGAAGACTCAATGTGATGCAAATATTTGAGTGGTCATCGAGGCTGGAGGAAAGTCATGCTAGGCAAGTAGACGGAGGTTACCCGAGTGAAGGGTAAGCTTAAGAGCTGCTTCAGAAAATGCGCACGTACAGTGTTTGCTGTATTTATTCTTGAAGCTGTTGAGGCTAGAGCTTTCACATCAATTGAGAATCGTGTTCCTGCACGTGAAGTAAAGTGAGTATAGTTACCATATATTTATGCAAGTTGATGATGATTCTATTCAGCTAAGTTTTGTAGTAGTTTTATAATGATGAATACATTTAAGTTCGTATCCAGAACCGATGAAACATCTTTTTTCGAAAACTGTATTCATGAGAAACGTTGAACAAGGATTGGTATTCACATGATAAAAAAAAGTCCTACCTCAATATTGAAACAAATATGTACATCTCAACAAAGAGTTTGAGCGGCCAAGTCTCACACTGCAAGTTTATAACAGCAAGCGCCGGAATAACGAAGTTCGTAGGAAAATATTCACAATTATTGCATTTGCGGTAACCATCCTAATTACGGACGAATACATACATGATCCTGGACATTCACTCAGACCCAGAAGCAAATAACACAAAGAATTTTTCAATATCGAGATACCATACTACTGCTGTCTCTCTCATCTTTAGAAAATAATCCGTTAAACAAGTAAAACCCGTTTGGGTTTCCCAGCCATCAAGCACAACCTTTGTGAAGCTCTCTAACTTTCCAATATTGTACCTATTGGCTATACAGATGCGTAGATTGGGCTAGTAAGCTGGCTTTCAGCGAAACTCGTATCATGTAACTTGTTTTTACCCACGTTCAATTATGGCTGCAATAATTTATATCATGTATTACATAAAATGCTTATATAATGTTTGAAGAACAAACTTTGTCTTCAAATGAGTGAAGCAATCCGACAGAGATGCATCGATTCAAAAGCAAGCCATTCGACGGTTGTCCCTCTGATCAATTGGTTATAGACCTATAGCTTGAGAGCAGCATATGGAGGAACACTGACTGAATCTTACGAAGACCGGCGTTGGGAAGAGCACTCATCTTGCTCTTGAACGGCAGCCTACAATGTTCTCTTTAGCCTGCATGGGAACCTGTTTCTGCTAAATTCTCGAGGCGTTGTCCAGTGCATTTTACCGAGACGTGCAGTCTGCTGTCTTATCGGAAATTCATTTCATTTTCAAGACACTTTTCTCGTCTCGTGAAAATCGTATGTATCAGAACTGTGAAAAATTTCAAAATCAGCTCTCCTAAATTTGAACTCTCAATTATGGTTTAGCACTAATTGAACGAAAACTTTAAAGTGAGGGTAGTGCTTAAAATATCTACCAAAACCCCTTTAATTTATAACATACACATTCTAACAACAAGTGTTGAGTAACAAGTTTTTTGATCAAAGTTTAACTTAAAAATGACAGGCCTCATGACCCGATCTATCAAGTCACCAACGAAGCTTTTTTCAAGCACCCTAACTCAAAAAAGAGAACAGGTTCAGAGCTTTTTATAGAACCTAACCGTCTGCGGGATCTCTTTATCCGTCTCTTTCTGTGTAGTTGCCTTGAAAAGCACGTACTTTTGACCCAGCCTATTGTGTCGACCGAACCAGGAGAACCCAAGGCTTCTAGCCGACTTCTATGGAGCATCGTGCATTCATCACAAGTATGCATGTGTTCCACCCTACATGAAAAAAATATAACATTTAGAGACTGGACGAGACAATTATCTTTTGAAAATTATATCTAATAACATCAGTGTGTATTTTGCACTTTTATTATACAGAGATTTTAAAAAAGTACACACATGAAATTTTTGCGAAAAATTGAATTATTTGTATGATGATACGCTCCATAGATAATTTTTTTTGCAGAAATTTTTTCAGCAATAATATCCCGTGCTTTATCTTACTATGCAGCCTAAATTCATTGAAACACTCCAGCTACTGCTAGAGTCATTCCATAATCTACAAGTCATTCCGCAGACGCACTGAACAGGCAAAAATAGATTCTCAAAAATTATTACCGTTCATTATCAGTGAACTTAATCACGATGATAAAACAATTTAAGTTCGTCAACCGCTTTTCAAATGACGTTGTTCAGTACAAGGCAAATGTATTATACACGTACTGCTGCACATGAGGTTCAAATGTAGTCCCTTGCATCCGACGGTCGTGCTTTACGAGGGTAACTTGCTTTGTTGTGTACGTCGCAATGGGCAACCCATCTTTCAATTTTAAATGGAATATTTGAATGTCAACGGTCGTTAAGTAATTTATATCGGTTATTGTACGGTGAACTTCCAGAAAAAGATTAGACATAACAACATTTTTCTCTTTGAATTCATTTCGTGTTCTGCAAAATTGTAAACCTTTATTGTCTAATTTCTCTTTTAACTTAATAGTACAGGATAATCTTATGCACGCCTCCAGTTATATATTGATCATGCTTGTCTCCTATCTGCTGTTACACAACCGCTGTTTCGAAGACCTAAGCCCAAATGAGGCAAAGAGGCGAGATGCTTGTTCATCTTTGGTCGCGAAGGCTAGGCATGCAAAGCTCGCGGGTGCCTTGTGGTCAGCATAAAGAAAAGCTCCTTCTCTGAAGACCATGCCCTGTTGCTTAAAAAGTCTACGATATTTTTGTTAGAAGTCCAGCTCGTAGGAATAACACGGTGATTTGTTTCCACACAAGAATTTCTAGTCGAGCCAGAACACCAGCATTCTTCCAAGAGGGCCTGTCACAATGAACTCTTCATTTACATTGAAATTCTGTATTCTAATTTTGTCGCACTGTTTATCAGAGCATAATATATTTCAGGTCTCTGATCTCCGGGAAATATGCGAGAGCAAATATTGACGCATGGTTTTAAAATGAGTAAGCTGGGCTCAAACTCAATTGTGACGCACTCTCATCCACTGCTAGGAATCCAGATCAGTTTGGATAATAAAAAAATTGTGTAGAAAAATAGTAATATAAATTACTGTCGAGTTTGTGCTTGATGCGTGAGTGATAATCTGATATATAAAATCACTGCATTTCAACTTTTTAAATAAATGTGACGAATATTTACCCGTAAAAATCTTAGTTTTTCGTTAACTAGTATTATTCAATGGAAGCTTTTTTTACACAATTCAATAGTGTATATAAGTCAGATGATTCAGTGGAGCCCATCTGTATTAGAACCACTTGTCATACAGCGAAAAAAGTATAACTTGAGATTACTTTCATAGTTCAGGTAACTATGATTATTATTTTCATAGTTCTATATGTTAAAAACAATGCCGATACGATTAAGGCAAGTTTCCACAAAATTTCCTGTTCGATAAATCATAACACATAATTCTCAACAAAAGAGTTACACAAAATTGCCAAATTAATTTTATCTTAAAACCCGTCGTTGGGCGCAACGAAAATTTTCGTAGAATTTCGATAACGAGTTCCAGCTGGTGAACTGGACGCAAAGTTATGCGTGATGTCTCCCAGGTGCCGCTAATCGAGCTTCTGTAAGCTTATTGGGGACCTGATTAGCAAATTTTAAATTTTGGTCCTTCGAAACTACGAAATCTTTTATAACTATGGAAACACTTATTCCGATAACTTCACGTTTCTAAATTTATGTAACATGTAAAATAATATATTCTCCAAATAAGGTTGGGAATGTGATACATGTGAACATAAAAATTGAATATAACCTCATCAGTAGTGTTTTTGTTCAGGCAACGGCACTGCTACATGAAACGTAAAATTAGATAACAGGAAAAAAAGCATTACTGACCTATGAGAGTAAAATTAAAGGCGTTTTGTTAACTCCGCTGACACTCGCACAAATTGAAGAATGGATCTACTTATTTAGTTTATTAAATATGCTCTATTACAGTGTACTTATTAAATTCTGCAAGTATGAAGGACCAGGTTATTTGATCAACAACTGAACAAATACAAATCTGTCCTATTTTACAAAGCTTGAATGATATTCATAGAACCACTTTTTTATTACAGCACTGGTGGTGTAATGTATTGAAGTTGTAATTAATCTCTTCTAATCACGAGAGTTTTACTTAAACGTTCGACATTTGAGCCTTCAATACCTTAATTTGAGAATGCCTGTGGGGAAATGTGGTAGCTTGTAATAGAGTTATTTTGCTTGTATGTTTATTTTTATTTGTACATACGATCTTTGATTTTATTTCAGTGGTGTTTGTTCCCATGTAATGATTAATACCTGAATAGATGTTTTTCTCACTAGTTTTAGTATTGTGGTCACATCATCCACTCCTACTTCCTGACTTCTATCCACCATGCTGCTCAAAATCAAGCAATTGTATAAGAGCTGAATGAGTATATTCAACTCAGAGGAAATTGCGTATTTTTAGTGAAGTATTTTTGAAGAGACAGCGGCGTAACTTGACCCGTTTCAACAGAGGAAGCCTCCATTGTGGTGGCTCCCACCGTGGATTGTAGGATAATTGCCCTCGTGTAGAGTATAATTGTTTTCTATTGCTGGCTTAGAGCAGTCCAACCATCAGCCTTGTTGTACTTTTAATTTCAAAAGTAGGTTTTGGTTGTCAGTTTGAAGATAAACCACTGTTCTCTGAGGTGTCGTATTTTTTACCGATATTTTTAACCAGACCGAGATATTTAATATAGTATTTTTATATCTACACTAATTTAATGTAACTAAACTTCGAGTAATAAAAAAGTCCTTCGTTATTAGTGCATCAATGCGTCAATATTTTTTCTTGTTTATGGTCTTGATGCGCGTGAAAGTCATTCAAATTTTCAATGTACATTTTACTTATTATTACATGGCATTATTTTAAATTAAGTAAATATCATTTTTCCCCGAAGAATAAATGTTGGATCCGAACTCATATGCTTTATTTTGCTCCCAAAAGATGATGCAGAAACAGGAGTGAGAAAAGTGATGTAAACATGACGCAACGATGTGTTTACACTCGGACAACAATAAATGATATTGAAAAATACTCAAGTTAAAAATAATCCATAAAAACGTTTTTCATTCCTGAATAGCAAAAGTACCGGAACCAAAATACAGTCTACTGTACAGTAAAAATACCCTTCTGAAAACTGTAGGCTAAGTTTCATCCAAAGCGACTTCAAGTTCTTTCATCTCGACGCGACCACGTATGAGCTTGGAAGCAGCTCAGTTTATTTTACTAGGTGTGTACTTTTCCGCTGGTTCAGGAACAGGATATGGTGCTATACTATTGTTCTACTCAAACGTTGTTTTTTTATTGATATTAAGGATATGTTGGATGAATAAAAATTGCAATACAGTAAACATATGTTTATTGTTTCCTGATGTAAAAATTAATATTGGAATTAATTGGTTATGCTTGCAATTACACTTTTCTTGATAATGAGGGATTGAATCAGATTTTTGTCATCACTTGTACATGCATTTTCAAGAAACATAAAGATTTTTTAACCAACAGCCTTAAAATGAGACGGCACTCATTTTTCCTGGTTCACATTGTCATTACAAAATATCATGGAATTATTATGTACCAGATAGAATTATTTGGTCTCCCCTTTTACGAGCTGTAGGAGATAGTATGCCACACTTATTGCTAATTCAAAGGTGTAAGTTAGAATTAACATTCCACACAGCACTCAGTTTTGATACGTGATGCTCGACCTCAGCATCCAACTGTGGCGGTATCCTGAGAAGCAATCTCTGCACCAATGGAATCTAATACTGGCTTCTCCAAGTCACGACAATAGTCTACACAAATTGAGTTCCGTCATTCAATACATGGAAGAAATTCAGCCTGGAAACCGTTCCAACATCCCCTGTGGAGTCCAGTGGAGAAACACGCCCGTTCCAACAACGGTTTTCTATGGTCATCAATTATTGTATTTAGATTCATCTTGCCAGCCCTAAAACCTAACAGTTTTGACATTCTCTCTTTCTGATTTTGAACTTGGTTTTTAGAAAAATAATCGACGAAGAAGTTAATTAGTGTAATAAATCGACCAAATAACACTAAATTATTTTTTCTACCTTCCATGTCAAAAACAATCCCCTTTGTAAGGTTAAAAAAGATAGGCTGCTGCAGATATGACATTTATTTACAAATTTTTCCTTTGTTCTTAGTGCTTAAAGATGAATAACATCAAGTAAAACAGCTTATAAATTATGCATGCGACCAAGAGGAATGTTATGACTTAAGTTAATTATTACCTAGACACTATAACTATGAACAAAAACTACATTTACAGGAATAAAAGTAGGAAAATCTTATATACACGCTTGTAGCTTTATAACTCTGGGCTCTAAATTCATTTATTTATAAGTGTCGCGCAGCCAATACACAATTATCATGTTGTTTGTCTCGTGTTTACATCGTGCCAGTAAAATAT
Organism: Trinorchestia longiramus; assembly: GCA_006783055.1. Lineage (NCBI taxonomy): Eukaryota > Metazoa > Arthropoda > Malacostraca > Amphipoda > Talitridae > Trinorchestia > Trinorchestia longiramus. The sequence goes on along the minus strand of VCRD01000120.1, from coordinate 223,264 downwards.
TCCAATTAAATGGCTAGTATACTTTTTTACATTTTTTAGCTTGCACTAACTAGGCGTACGTTATTTTGACTCTTTCTACATTTTACACCAAAATTGAACTCCAATCATTTAAAATTCATGCCTACAAGGTTTAAACAATTTACAATGTCAATTACTTACTTTAGGAAATCATACAGACACTTGGAATAAAATCGGTAAAAAAACAGTAAGAATGGTTCTAAGGCTCGTGTTCATTTCTCCAAAAAGTAAACGGAATTAATCTTGCTTTACAATTTTTTTAGCAATTTAGAGACACAACGCTTTTGTTACTGTTAAACAACCACAATAAAATATTACAATTTATGAATTATTTATTCAGCATTTTTGAAACTGAATCCTTGTGAGTAAATGCAGGCGACTCGGAGTCTTGCGAGTTCGAAAGCGTAAATTTTCGAGAAAAAATCCGCAAGTTTTCGAAACTTTGAAGTGGTGATACAAAATGAAGATTTCATCATTGTAAATTTCAGCACCATATCTGTAGGGAAGATAAGTGTAGAGTGTGATTTCTTAAGAAAAAAATCAATTCATAGACTGCGTTATCCTTACGATAGCAAAAAATTTATTCAGTTGAATCAAGCATCGGAGGAAATTGTTCGGTTCCTGCACTCGATTTTTTACAAAAATTAGGAACTAAAACACGTCAAAGAAACACATCACTTGCTCGTTCTGCGCACGATAAGGACGTAGATTGTACAACGTTTATTTAAACGTTTTCGTGCCGTTAACATTTGAAAATTTTCAACGAAAACACTAATATTCGCCACAAATAATTTTAAAATATATATTTGACGAAAAAATCTACATTGATAATTCACTTTACAGAAACATGAATATATTCGTATACTCTAACAACATTTCATGGTCACAAAATATTTTTTACGTCGCTCTGAGGCCAGCGAAATGCAGTTCAATGTTTGATAACTGTTTAAGTTGTTGAAATGTGTACTTTCCATGTATACGAAGTTTGTAAATTAACAATGAAATGAGTTATCATACATAGGAAGTTTGCAGAGAGAAATCCTTTTTTGGTCACTTTTTGTAGCCGTATTCGTATATATTTTATCACCTGGTCAAATTTGCATACTTTTGCGAGGAGAGACTTGACCAAATCTAACAATGTTTGTAATTTAGGAACAAATAATAATCATTTAGAGTACACGTGTGCTTGGAAATCATATTATCGATTCCACAGTAATTGTATTAACTTCATTGAAGTTTCAAAGCTGAAAACAGTGTTGACTTCTCAAAGTTTCCAAACGTTGGTAGATATTTGTTGGTTCACTGTTGCAACATAGTCGAAAGAATTTTGTTGAATTTTTTATGATGTCAAAACTGGACCTAATTGTTACATAAGTATATCTCTGACTAGTGGGGAATGAAAACATTTAAAATAAGTTATGAATTGACAGCTTTTAAACTCCAATTTTTCAAATTTATGTCTCCCATTTTGCTAGCACTGATACTGAATTCCTTTATTGCACAAAAACTTATCGCTACTGAATATACTTGTTTCATGTCTTGATAACACGAGTGTGTTGCAATCAGCTATATTGTGGAAGATAATAAAATATCTATCGTACTTGGTATCGATGTCTCATTATTCCAATGGATTGCAATTGTTCAAGGGTTGGCAAGCGTTGAGGTAATAGAAATAAAATAAATATTCATATGCTATAAATGCACGTGTTTTCGTTCATCGTAAGAAACGTGCAAATTGTTTTTATCTGCAGGCCTATGTGTTCGTAAAGCTGGAACACGTAAAATTAATTCACAACTAACTGAATTTTCCATCTACGACGTTTGCACACGAATACGAGAAAATTTTGAATGGTACTGTTGTATACTAATACAAGTATCGCGAAAGCCTTTAAAAAAACGTGGAGTGTTCCTCTTCTCGCATTAAAAATTTTATCCAAATAATACAGATAGCTTCAACTTCGTCTTTAAGTGCTTTCAGAATACATTGTACGTTTATGAGCAACATATACGCATTTCAATCAGATATTACATGAATTACGAGAGAAACTATATGTACACATTTAGCAAGAAATTAGTGCAACTTGAGGCTTAAATTTACCCATCCGACTTGTAGTTTAGAAATAGCGCAAAATAATCACTACAAGTTTCAATCAGAGTCTGGCTCAGGAGCGGACGACGGGGAGAGCGACTGGTCATTGGGCAAAGGTGAGGCGGAGGATTGTGGTAGCAGCGAGTATGATGAGTGTGCGGGTGTAGGAGACAGGGGAGGAGGAATGGCTTGATGAGCTGACAGATTTAAAGGAGGGTAATATTCTGGCCTCGGGTGAAGAAAAGGTGAGTATGATAGTCCGAGAAACGCGTGATGGGAATAAGGGAATCGGCCAAGGTTGCTAGGTGCCAGAGGGCTGAAAGCAGGAGCCCTGAGCATGTTGTTGGGGTCTTGGAAGAAGTCGTACGGTCTGTGGGGTTCAGGAGACCTTTGAATGGTTGGTGGAGGTGGTGGGATGTGTGACGGTGAGGAGCGAGATACGTTCCTTCCCTCATTCATCGCCCTATGGTTGAAACGATTGTGCATAGACACAGCAGGATTCTCCGTTCCACTATCAGTTTTGTTGTAACTCGAGTCAGGAGTTTCTGTTCCAGAAGAATACAGAAGAGTCTGGATGGCTCGCAGGACATCGCCTCCGCTGTGGAGCAGAACAGCTTCTAAAACAGTGACACGTCGACCTGGGAACAGCCTAATTAGTGTGTCTAATGCACTTGCGGCTTGAACTTGTGAACTATCCGCAATGCTGGGACTGGATCGATCCACTTTTATTTGGAAACTTCCAGCGTTCTCAGAGTCTCTATTAAACGGTCGATGATCTCTTGCGGGATCTTTCCTGGTGCTGCTGAGATCCCTAACTGAGGAATGCGCTTCGCGAGATCCTGAATGGGAAGAACTGGGAGGATGTGGTGGAGTCGCCGCCGATGGTGGAGAAGCGAGATTTGTGTGAGGGGAAGTCGAGTTAAGGGGAGGCGGTGGAGGAAGAGGTGAACCTGAGGACGAAGACAATGTAGGCAACATCGTCAGTGGAAGGGTTGGGGCTTCTGACGAGGTTTGGTTCTGCGACGGAGCAGAAGTTGGTGATCCCGCAGGCGAGTGACAAGCCTCTGAAGGTTGGGCTGAAGACGTGTTTGTGGCGGTCTCATCAGGCGGGACTGCCTCGTCATCCGACCGAGCGCGTTTGCTCGCTGAAAAAGAACAATACACACTTTAACAACTAGTAAACTATAGAAATATTGATTAAAGTTTCAGCTACTGCCAAAAAAGCTCTGTTCACATGTACTGATACAAGTTTAAGCTTGTATACATAAATTGAAATGAGAAAGAGAATTTTTGTCTACTTAAATGTGGTATTATATCGAAAAAATTATTGCACTCCTATGTAGGGTACGTTATAAAACTAGAAACTCTAATATAAAGATTAGTAACATTGTTGGGTTAGGTTTGGTCAATTATGTTTTAGGTTTTTTCTGCCGTCTAAATTGGTCCACTAAAACTTTTTTACTTGAAACAAATGAAGTTAATGACACAAGGCTTAAAAACATTTATAGATGGAGTTGAAGTCAACCATGTTCATCGTGTTCACTACGCTTCGCTAACATCGTCTTCTTTCTTGAAAACTTTAATAAGTTGCCGGGTTCGAAGCCAGTATAATGACAGAGTGCCGACAAGCCTAATTGAACCGGATATAATTATTTTGATCCGAAATATCTGCTTTGATTTTATGCGGACACCTAATTAGACTTTAGAAAACTAGCACGAGTCAATCTAAACTTGGGAGAGAGTGGCCTTGTGTAGAACTGAAGCAACGCCGGCCTTCAAAGCACTGGGATGCCTTATAGCTCCCTAGGAGTAAGTAAATTCCCTCTTGGCAGTGGTGTTGCGTGCAAAGAAATTGAAAGCACCGTAAGCAGCAAGTTTCTTTTACAATTTTGAAGTGAAAACAATCACATTTCACTGGATTGTATGATAGTGTATTGCTTACGTTACCAAAAACCGATTGCATTCAACTATGATTACACCCACCCACGAAACTATTTACAAATTACACATACAGTGAATTTTGTACGCTGATAAATTTTGTATCTATTTCGTTCCTGGAAAATTTAAAAATTTATGGCCACAGAAAAACGTAACTTATATATTGAAAGTTTATATTCAATTCATGGTTCCTATTACTTTGGGTTGTAATAGTTCGTTTTTCTTAGGAGACTAACAGAAACTCATAATCGTCTCAATCCTTGATTGAAAGTTGCAAAGGCCTGTCACTATGCCAAACACTGCATAACTAATTTGTACACAAATGAATGAGAAAAAAATGTAGAGGGCAACAGAGCAGCTTTATTTGCAGCAGTGGCCCTTCAATACACTCGAGAGGAGGTGCCAAAATAAGAGCCTCAGAGATAAAAGGCTCAGTGACTGCGAAGACCTGGCACCTTAATTAAAATATTTCAGATTTTAATGGGTGGCTACGAGGGGAGACTCAATGGGGGACCTAACGAGACTGGGCAATTCGGGGAGTGGGGATGGATGGACCTGTGTGCTGGGGAAGAACATTCGAAGGAAAGGGAGGAATAGTGAGGGTAGTGGATACGAGAATAAAGAGAGACGGAGGAGTAGGAGAAAAATTCCGATGAGAAGAACGGGTTTGAGAGTAAGATGAGATGGAGAAGAACAGTGAGGGATGAGAGTAGCGAGAGACGGAACAAAAAAGAGGGAAATGAATAATGAAGTAGAAAGTAGAAATAACTTCAGAGAACAGGGATAATGAACGAAAGAATGATAATTGTAAACAATTATGTTGAGGAAGAAGGGTGAGGAATCATAAAAAATTCTGGGAACAAGAAGTGATTAGGAATAAATAACTCGGAAGGAATAAGACTGAGGTTTATGCTAAACATATAATGCCCAAGGTATACAAGATAATGATTAAGTTGGACAGCAGTTAGCCCAATTAAGAGAAGTGGCACAGATTAAGAATGTTATGAGCTAAAAATAAAACATGACGGGAATAACAATTAGTGACTGATGGAATAAAGATTGCAAGTGATGTATTGCATTCAGCGCTCATTCATAAAACTTTGCTAAGCCTCAGTTCGAAAAAGGTTGGAGCATAACTCATTCACTTCTCTGGATTACATGACTTCGACGTTTAGCTTACAATAACATACTTTCATTTTTAAATTTGTGCACTGAATTCTTCAAAGCTCCTTATTTCTACAACTCACATCTAAATTGGTTTGTTCATAGTGAAATGTAGTAAAAGGTAAACTAACATCAAAAACTATAAAAAGTAAAGAAGGAAGTTTTTCTTTACATTCTTAGTGAATTTATGTCTGATGTTATCCATAAATTTTCTGAGGAAGGCTTTACATTTCAGTCTTGGAAATGACATCCATGGTATTCATGAAAGTGTTTCTTTTGGTTCGAAAACCAAGGAATCTTGCAGTATTTGTTTCACATAACTTAGAGCAAGTTAAAGTTACGGTGCATAAATCAGGTGATGGTGAAAAGATTATTCGAGCTCATTTAGCAAAGAGTAGCCGAAAACCTTCGGTAATTGTGCCGATCAGCTGGCCATAAGGGCATTGAAAATCTTTTGAACTAAACATCGAGAGAACGTGATAGCTTTTATCTTTGTTGGATAAGAGGGATAGAATGACCTACTTTTGTGTGACGTACTCAGCTTATCCGTACTTCCATGCTCTCCTGTCAGTGCAATGTTTGCATTACCAGAGTACAAGCATGTAAGAAGCACGACTGGCACAAGTGTTATGAGGCACATCTTTTAGAGTCACGAAGCTGTCAGGAAATAAACTTCAACTTTAGATTGAAAATACCCGCATTGTATGTAGTAAAAATGTAGCTGCCATATTCTCCTGCATAAAAACAACGTGGATTGCATCGTATAAATATATATATATATATATATATATATATATATATATATATATATATATATATATATATATATATATATATATATATATATATATACATATGTATATATATATATATATTCCCAAATGACTACAAGTGTACCTATGCAAATAACTGACCACTGCATTTGAGTCTAAGGCTTGTGTAAATATGTATGTTTCTTGCGCTACAATTTAAAACATTAAAAATTTCTTCATTAGTGAGTGGTAAAGCAAGAGAGACACGGTGTGGTTGAATAGCTTTACTTCCTAAGTCAGAACCTCAAAATTTCTGTAAAAAAGTATACGGAATAGTTTGTAAAAAACATATTCTAATACTCAAAAATAGTATATGATTGACTAGCTGTGTATGCATTTAATGATTATAAATTATTTTTGATTGGAACAGGTAGAGGTTTATTAAAAAGTGAGGTCTACCCAGAAAATGCTGGTTTGTCGCTCGCCGTGAGGCCGTCGCAAGACTGTTGTAGGTCAACGCAAGTTGCCTCAGCCACTTTTGTATAACGAGCTGGTATCTCATTAGAAAAAAAGGAGGATGAAAATGAGCGAAAATTTCAGAAATTAGAAGAACAAATAAGGAACAGCTTAGCTCGAAGTTTTTACAAGTTTCATGAATTGATACTTTCAAAATGGATCAAAATATATGCGCACAAAGGGGATTTGGTCTGTAGATACGCTGGATTTTCCCTAAAATTTGTCGTCCTTGAAGCATAAATTCTGTGAAAGTCCACTGCTCAACTGCTGAGAAGAAAGTGTTCCAATCAGGGACAACTTCGTTGCCAAACAAGAAATAAGAACATCGGTACTTCATTCATTCATTTTTTGTTGCATTCAGATATTTAAAATAGGTCAAGTTTTTTAATTATTCTATCATATCTCAAAAATTCGACCGAATTTTTTTCGATGCTTTTCGTCCTGCTCTTTTCTGTTGACGTTAAATGAATGAAGTGAGATATTTACATTAAGAGAATCATATACCAAAGTGTATTACACATGAAAGAGCATGAGCCATGAAAGAGCATTTCCTTTAGGAATGAAGTTATTGAAGGGAGATTAGACATATCCTTTTCACAAATGAAAGACCAAAGTGGGAATGGGACGAAGGGGATGGAAAGTAAAAGAGGGGGAAAGGGGGAAAGGAGAGAGCATGAAGAGGGAAAGGAGAGGGCATGAAGAGGAGGAGGTGGAGAATGGAGGGCAGTTCTCAAGAGTCAGAGCGAGACAGTGAGAGCACAGAATGTAATTGATTGCATTTTAATGAGCGCAGTAAATGAAAGGTTACTCAAGACCCTCTTCAGATCTCCCATTATGGAGCTTTTAATTCTCTGGTGCACAGTTACTCACTCGATGGTCCTTGTGTTCCTTCTTGACAGATTAGGCCTCGTGCAATTTGCAACGATCCTGAATAGGAATGTATTTAATTATTTTCTCGGTGTAAATTGAATAATATTAGTATAGGAGATAACATATTTTGAGACCCAGCCGGTAATGAGACTTTTTCTCTTGCCTTGATTTTGATGACTTACTATGTGCTTGCCAACGAACAATGAAATTAGAGCAGATTAAAAATGGTCAAATTAGTTCTGAAGGTTTTTAGGCAGGATTGTGTTTTGTTCGTAAGTTCATTTTATGTTCAGCTTAACCACTACAAAAGACTTTTTGCATGAAACAAATACGTTGTAAGTTTGTTGTAAAAAGATAGGCATTGTTTAGTATTTATAAAACTATACATGAGGAATAAAAGTAGCTCTAAAAAGAATTGGAGCACGGTATAATGAATTGTAGCAACAAAGAGCGAAAGACAGAAAAAGAGATAGTGTAAGAAATTTAATGAATCTAAAAATGAAGAAAGAAATATTACCAGAACATTTACGATAAGCAATTATAGGCCTTTTTAATGATAAGTAGGCTTTCTTTAATCAATAAAAAACACTTATTTTTTCTAGGATATCAATGAGTGGTGAAGATTTTAGCATGACATGCGATACATGGGAACACAAACGCGCTAGCAAAGGGAGGAGGCTGTGTGCTGGAACAGGGGTTAGCCGTGCGAGGTCTTGGTCTTTTGGGCCTGTCGGTGTCGAGACAGCGCTAATGAGAGCTCCTGTTCGAAAGAGAGAGAGCTCCACAAAACGCATTGAGTGTTCACCGTAACTCAATAATGATTTAATTTGGGAAGCTTTGGACGGCAGGTCCTCGGACGGAGCAAAGGGCGTCGTCGCTTTGCTAACACCGCGTCCAAGAGGGCTCTTCCGCTCACAATTTTCGACACGAAATTCCCAGTTAGAATTCTTGAGGAGTGTTTTCTCAGCGCTCTTTATATAATAATTTCTATTTATGAGCTGCTATTTAGTCTCCAACAAGCACAGCAGTTAAGTGAAAGCTTAAGTTTGAGTGAACGCCGAAATATAGAAGTTTTCACCCTCTTCACATTACCGAAATTTGAATGGCTTGCCCGCTGCTCTTAGGGTTTCTGGCGTTGGTCTAAACAGAACTAAAATACAGTGAAATTCCTGCAGATTTTTATATTAAACGTACTATGTTTTTAAACCTGCTCTAAATAGGCTGTTTTAACTTCTTCAAATCACATATGAAGTTTATTTTACACGTTTTTTATGTCATACTTCACTGTTGAACTCTGTATTTCCTTATTTATAACAAAAATCCATTGTGCGATGACATTTAAGTTTACTCTTTACTTGCTAAGACAAGCAAAATGCCATTTTTTGTGCACGTTAAATCAATCATTATCCCCATCATCATCACCGTACATCATCATGACACTCTACGTAAGATGAGCTGTCTCAAGTTTTCCAATATACAAGACACCTCGTCTATCGTTCTGGGTAGCATCCAGTTATACGACCCGTGATTGGTCGAGATAAACGTAGGAGCGCTCATGTAGTAGGAAGATGTAGGAAACTAAAGTTTTTGGTGGTCGTTGAGCGGATCATCTGGCATTGTTGAGATGACAGTTGGGCCATGTGACGGCATCAGTCATCCATTCACGTCGTTCTGAAGATCATGGAAACTTGGATAGCAGGATAAGTATCGTAAAGAGTTCACATGAACGTTGAATATTATTGAAATCTACACAAATTTACAAATGACGAGAAAGTTTTGCCGTGTCTCTAACTCTGTCTCCCGCTTTCATTAACACGAGGGTATGAAATCGTCTTACAATGTTTCTTTCAGATATTGCCTTGTTCTCATGTAATTATTTCATTTACAAGTGAAAGAATAGAACTTGATTGACTGATGCCCTGTGTAAAACTTATTACGTTGGAATAATTTGAACTGAGATAGTCATTGGTAAATATACATGAAAAGGTTTTCGATATAATAATTAGTCACAACGTTAACTGTAATTTTTGTTACTTCTGTGTCCCAAAAAGTTTCGTTATAGTTGAAATAGAAATAGACCCCGCCTTGATTTTTAATGTGTCTCCATTAAAGTTCTAATCAAAAAAATATAATAAGTCACTTCATCAAAAGATGTAACGAAATTTCACAACATGCTTAAAATTGAGTACATTCATAAAGTATTGTAATACAGTAAATAACTAATCTTTTAATTTCACTCATCTTTCAAAGGTACAAATCGTCCTCGCGAAAAAGTAAGCTACAAAAGTTGAACATTTCAATTTATTTGCGAAATAAAATTGCATTGCGGTCCAAGTCGAAATAGTGAGATGAGCTAAGCAGACATGCGCCAACTTCAAGGTGCTCAATTCCTCTTCGTTCAAAAGTCACTGCAGGAATTTAGACGAATTGTGAGTCGTTTGAAAAGAAAGAGAGAAGAGTAATAAGTGTGAGCAAGATGACCTCACGTTCTGCGCATCGTTCATGGCGAAATTGTGGCTCACGCTGGCGTTAAGTCTGGACACAGAGACAGAGAACTGTAAGCTGGACAAACGAGGATGAGCTCGATTGTTCGGAAAAATATTTTTTAATCGTGAAGCTTCAATGTCAATATCGGTCCCATGAACAATGTAACCATTTCACAACCAATTAATCAGGGTTGGTTGATGCATGTAAACAATAAGTTCCAAAGGCCTTACATCGTAGAAGTGCTTCTGATTGTATACTTGAAAGAATTCTTTGCAAGTTGGAACAAACATTTCCAATGGGACTTCGACGTGAAGTTTTAGTCCGTGTGGAGGACCTTAAATTGGGAAGAATTTACGATGATTTTAGGACTTAATATTCTACAAAGTCTGCTTATTCGCTGTTTCTGTTTTCAACGGTTTATCATTGAATTTAGATGTATTTTAAACTCGTGAACTAACATAATTCTGTTTTTATTGTTTTTAATTACTTACTTTCTAATATTCCCTATTTTTGATTCCTTTTGTAGATACTGCTACGGCTGGAGGTGAGCAAGTTTTTTATATTTTCTTAAAAAAATAAGAAATTCGTATACAACGACTCATTTAGGCCAAATTTATTCCATTTCAGTATTCAATGTGCTCCATGAATATTATATTAGGTGGAACAGCTCAAGACTTTCCCTAATTTCAACTCAGTATTTCGCAACTTGACCGAATAAAGTGAGTACTCTGATTTCTTAGTCAAAATATTCATAATAGACAAAATTAAAGCGTAAATTTGTTCATGTTATTTGCTTCTGTTTTGTCTGCAGGTAGAACAATCGCCTCAAAATATCATGTGAACACTCATGACATTCAGTTTTATTTCTATTATCTTTCCCGCTGCGAAAAATAATAAAGTACCATACTGAGTTAGTGCACAATGTTTCATTAATTCATCGTTACTCATTTCCGCTCTAATTTTTACAAGCCTTAACTCAATGTTTTAAAGATAGCGATTTACAAACGTGTCTTTCCTGTTTTAGACTTGCGATATTTCTGAAAAGTGTCTACATAACGTTACAATTTACTTACAGATCACTTTTACAAGTAGATTCATTGGTTTGATTCGTGGCTGCCGAATCTTAGTCCAGATTTTGGAGATCTCCATCAGCTCCAAAATCAAGTAGTTAACATATGCTAGGTTGAAAATTATAAGGATTGGTTTCTTTGGCAGTCCCCTGATGCCAGTAAATCTTAATGTCATAACTTGTCAATGGTAGAAAAGTAGCTGTACAGCGCTCAACTGAATTGCTAACTACAAAGGTATCTTAATTTTGGCAGATGCCAACTCGCAGTCAAAAATTCAAGTAACCTTACCGTTTACATGAAGATGAAAACTATATGAAAAGTTTATTTTACGGCATATAATACTTTCATCTACAACATCTTAAAAAATTTGAGCGAAGATTCGTCCGTCGATTTCTCCTGGTCTTTGCCCCGCACTACTCTTCTTCTGAGTCGTCAATTTCTCGCCGCACTCCCCTGCACGACAGAACTGACAAGCCGTATACTCTGCCGACGTCAGCGAGATAAAAAAGCCTAAAGAAGGAGCCAAGAAAACAGTGAGCGTCTGGTAAGAGACTCTGATTCAGTTTTTAGCGTTTGTGTCTGCAATTAACGAGGCTATAAAACGAGCTGGCATCACCCACACTCCACAAGCACGCGCCCACCCGCCAGTGTTACCCCTCGCTACCGTGACAACCAACCAGGGCTGCTGCTGATGCTGGTGGTGCTCAATGACAGCTGGTGTGTTTATGTGAGATGAGCATTTCTATAGTGCCTATTTTCATACAACCATTTCAAATTCGGTTTCTTGTAACTTTTTCGACCGTTGATCTTTCGTCTATTAATGGTCGCATGCAGCATTGAAAGTGATAAGGCATGAGATTTACTTTGACAATGCAATAGTGTTTAACCCTTTTTTTAGAATATACAACTAAATAGAACGTTGAGTTTCTTGTTGACTTGAAAATACTGTGACAGGCGTGCAACCGGATCGCAAGAAAATCATTTCTGTGCATAGTAAATTTCATCTATCATGTGAAACTCACGGACATTCTGAGGGCAGAGAAAAATATTTAAGGAATTTCTGAGTGTAACTTCAAAGCAATCCCCTCACAAGCTCATACGGAAGCGATAATTTCGTTGTATTTTTCGACAAATTTCTACTTTTTATCATTTTTTCACACCTCGTAAGTTTCTTTTCCTTTCTTCAAGACTTTCCTTTCTTCTATTCAAGGAAATATGTTAAGGAGATGCAGAAATCTTTTAAGAAAAATAACCTGGATAACCGTCCTGGTTTTTAGCGGGAATAAAAGTGTGACCACAAAACTCGGAAGCGGACCGTGAGGCCGTAAAGAAAAGCTCAGGGAAGACACAACGCACTTTTCCTCTCCATTGATTCCAGTTCCTTACAAAGGCTGCCACAAGGAAGCGAGCTCGACCCGTGTGAGAGAGTCAGCTCCTGCAAGTTATTCAATTATCACGCGGTGTGGCCACTAGAATTTTTAGTGAGAGCTTCCGCTTGAAGATTTACCAAACATTTTGAATTTTTATAAATTAAAGGTGAGTACATTTTGACATAGGATTTTACTTATTTTAAACCTAAAAAAGCACTACAACAATTCGATTTTACTTCAACGTAACCTTGGTCAGCGCAGCACTTCCCAAAACCAACGGATCACAGTAAAACCTATCTTTTAAACAACATAAGTGGCTTTCTTTAAATACTAATGTGCTCTAATTCCTCTGCCTGCCGGCGAAGTAATGCAATTTCAGCTGACCAGAGCCTGATGTATTAGAGACGAGGCTGCAGACAGGCAGTTATGGGATTAGTGCTCTAAGTAGCAGTACTAGACTCAAATTTATATTGCTGCTCATAAAGAAACAATCATCGGTTTTCTGTGAGATAACAAAGTGAAGGTCCTATTCATGCATTATATTATTTTTGAAACGCGCCGTCTCTCCTGTAATGAATATGGTAGTTTGAGATTCAGTATAATGTTTGTCCAATTGAAATCGTTTTCAATCATGTAGACAGAATTCCAAATGCTGAATTTACGTAAACTGCATCAATCGAGAGTAAGTCAAGTCAATGTATATCAGATGCAAACATTTGCGAAAGATACTAACCTTATATCAAAGGTAGTAGTTTTTTTTAATAAAATTATTCCATCAAATCATATATCAGCTGAAAACATATCTGCCCAACTTACTCTATGCATAATATTGTAATACTGGGCTTGTTGATTCGTCAAAAAAACAAGTAGTTGTATATGTACTTCCATGCTTTCAGAGCTTATGCAGAACATATGGTTTATGGATTTTTCAAAACATAATATGTGAATGGAAGAACTTATAACATTGCAACTGTTATAAGTTCTTCCATTCACATATTATGTTCTGAAAAATCCATATTAAACACATTAAAATGCCCAAAAGCTTGCACAAATTTAAAGCCAACTTGAATTCTTCTCGTAGGGCATTGAAGGTAACATTAGGAAGTACAAAGGAGCGGGCTCAGACCATTTAAAGTGGCTTTTGCTTTAAAGGTATATCCAGTCAATGCATCCTAATAGAAAAGTTATACACTGTTACACAATTCTTCTCTGAGGGTTAATAGAATGATACACAAAGGCGCCGTGGAGTTACCACAAAGTAACACAATAGACCGTAAAACAGGTAAGAATTTAGGCAGACATCAAGTGGCAGCTCCACTTCGCTACTGCGGTGTACAGTTACTCAAGTAATAACAAACTGCATTGTCGTCTTATTGGTTCTCGGGAAGCCAAAGAAAAAGAAACCTGTTACGGAGACAGGGAAACAAGATACCGCTACCTGTCTACATTACTTTGTTGTGGTCGGTGGGGCTTTAAATGTCTTTCTTTTCTCATTCTATTATGTAAAATGCTGAGTCAAAAAAAAACATGGCCATTTTTTGATGTCATTTATTTAATTATTACAATCTATTCAATCCAGTCTCTATGATAAAAAACAAGTCACATGCTCAAAATACCTTTGTTTAATATAATACGTCTATAACATCAAAATTTCATTTTGCACACTTAAGATTATTTGTTAATATTCTTGATCAAAAATAAAATTAGACAGACTTCAATTTGTAGTTACGCAAATAAATTTATTAACCTTTGAAACATGCATTGTTTACAGGACATGAAAATGCTCATGGAACACTCATGTTGTTTGTAAATGACTTTGGAAACATTATAGTCTTCCAAAATAAAAAGAACTCACAGGATATCTCGAGTCTATTAGCTCAACTTGAATCCAATTTGTTCACATCTTAAAATAACGATGGTTACATTTTACTCAAATGTATGATTTTAAACATAGTTTATCATTTTATCAAAATTTAAATTTATTTAAAATTTTAAATTCAATTTGATCATGAATTTCTTAGTGTTACAGTGTTTTATACTTTGCAACCAATATGTGTTTCTTTGTTTGAGATTACATTTCAGAGCTCATTTGATAACGTTTCTTTCTAAGTTAAACTTCATTTCTAACATTATCTAAAAACAGATTTTTTTAGCAGCTTTCAATTGATTGTTTGAAAATGTAATTTCTTACACGTCTATGTACATGTGAGTGCTACACCACGTACACTCTGAGTGTATCTTCTCTCCCTTCCATGTCATATATGTTTGAGTTAGACTGTAGTATTTGGGGATGAATTTGTTGTCCGGTACTAATTTTCATGCTCCTTGAATTTTCAAATTAATCTCTTATGAAACAAATTCATTGGCTTTTATTCTCGTAAGTAAACTGATCAGTACTCAAATCTTAGCTCAAACTTCTTTTCCTACAATTCTATTGGTTGGTCAAGTCATAGAACTGGTGTATTGGTCTACTAAAGATTTGTACGTACATGCTGTTTAAAAAAGTATACGAACTTGTGGCTGAGTCGAATTCAACTCCTTATGATTATGACCAATTAACGACAATCCTACAAAGCGACACTAAAATTATTAAAAATCGTTAAATACTTTTTAACTCATGATCAATTAAAAAACAATAATCATACGTATCTTGTTAATATAAGGTATTCTCTGACTTCAGAAATTGGAGGACGACTTTCTTGCTCTCATTGACAATTCCACACGACACCATGCACTTCCAAGAACAGTATTCTAAGGCACATGATTAACCAAGATCGTACGGCTGCTCATACCAAGTACCTCAGCTAATTAAGTCCTCATCCTTTCCTTGAATTTAAATACATGTTTCTAGTAGATAATTATTTTTTCATCAGAACAGATCACCTATGCGAGATGTTATAGTTCCTATCCTTGAACTCAATTATGTAGGAATGTTTCCCTTCCTACATCAGAAGGGAATACCTATGTTAGATGTTAAAGTTCAGGGTTCTTCAATGAACCACCTATTTTTTCCTAACTATACAATCTTCGTGAGCAGAAAGGTAATGTATTTTCTAATCACGTCTCACATGTTAAAATTTTTACCGTTATTTTAATAAATCTTTATAACATCAAATACAATTATAGTTTATCAAGAAAAAGCAATTATTACCGTACAAGTTATGTCAAAACCTTCGCTTTTCTCAACATCTTCCAAACTGACAGGTAACATCGAGGAGATACTGAAGATCGCTGCAGCGGCACAAGTGCTCTAGTGATCTCCTTAGAGTTGGCGCAGTCGCAACCTTGTCTTAATTATCGTCTCAAGACAAGGACGCTGCAGGTCCTGTGACCATAGAACATGAAGAGAAAGCTGATCGTCGACGCTCGGGTGTAGAAATTACGTCGCAATAAAATGTTGCTCAATAGAAATGTTATCAATGAGTCTTAAGGAATAAGTCAGTTGTTTGCTAATGACGTGTTTCACACGGAACTAAAATATACCGTCTAGACAACGCTTGTTAAAATAAGTTAAAACGTTTTTGTGCTTGCGCAAAAAAAATTATTTCATAAAAATTGACTCATTTAGTGATACCGCGCTGTCGTATCCTATGGTATGCTTACTTTTTTATACCGTATGCACAAAACTGGACATGTTATTTACTAAGTGTTACTATGTGATTTTTTCTTTTGCTACTAGGAACAGATAAAATTTATTTAAATATGATTGAAAATGTAGCCGCCTTAGAAGAAATTATTGTATACAGCCAAGCTTTCCTGCACCGTTACAAAATCTAACCCACGATTGAATGGATCAAACAGAACAATACGATTTATAACGCTTCGTTATGAATTATCGTTATGAATTAGAGAATTAAATGCGATAATTCTTTAGAGTTTGAAACTTTTACATGAGCAAGAAGGTTTTATAAAATTGAATTATTGATGGCAAACTACACTTTTTAAGAGTGTATTTTGTATACCATTTTAATAGGAAAGTCGCATGAAAAGGCATAACTTTAAGACTGAGTTTCATTTACATTGTTTCTCCAGCCTCTGTGGAGTTTACAGGAGGTTGTTCAGGAGGCAGAGGTAAGCATTTGGTATCTGAAGAGTTGGTGTTGAGTGTGAGGGGATTCTAGAAAAGCTTCCAGTTTACATTTCTCACAGACAAAAAAAATCAGTTGTAGAATATACAGTACCCTAGAAATCAGTAGTCTCACGCAACAATGTGCTCCTGCCACCTATAAGACACATTGTTGTCGAAAAGCCATAGCTAAATTCGACTCTTAAAAAGTCAGCAGCAGACTCTACAGAGTGAGCTACAAAGTCCCTCAAAGCGGGCCAGAGCGCCGCTGCAGGTCTGTCTCAATAGACCGTAATGGGAGGGGTGGCACTGGCGCTATTTGAAACATGGCAACTATTCCAATATCTTCTATAACAGTTAGCGAGACGTGACCGAAATACTGCATCAAAACATCATTGTTGCCAGGGTTGTGCAGACGCGTCAGAACACAGGAGGCAGGCGCAGAAAGTGTCAGGAAATTTCAGGAGCAACTGAGACTTCAGGAGACTCAGAAACACTAGAGACACGTGCAGGCCAAAGAAAGAGTGGGATTAAGACAAAGATGGAAACATTATATTCGCACGAGATGGTTCTGCTGAATTTTGTCTTGAATTTGTCCACAACTCAACTTTCTTTCCTTTTCGTTGTAACGAACTGGTCATTCAAATGATCATCATTAACAAGCATTGACAAAATAAAATCTTCTTTCTATAATTAAGTTTTTAAAACCTTTCTGAAATTAGTATCTTATAGATTTTAATTAATGTATAGTAGGAGTAGTGGCTCGAAGCTACATGGTTGTTTACATCTCAGAGCAGAACTAGAGCTTGCTCACTCACGTCGTATAAATAAAATAACTCAACATTTCGAACCCTTTTTGAATATTTCCTTTATATTTTTCACTAAAATATTCTCCTGAAAAGATGGCCATTCAAGCTGTGTTCTCTTCGAGCCTTTAAAAAAATGCACATAAATAGATCAGCAAAAATACCCCAAGATATCAGAGATGAAATAGATTATCATAATTACTTCAAGACAACGACAGTAAAGGTATGTAGATCAGTGATACTCAAAAAAACCTTCTTTATCAATGAATTAAAATTATTTATGCACTGTGAACGAACGCAACTTAAAAGGATGATAATTGATTTAAATGCATTGGATTGTCTGATTGGTTAAAAAAATCAGGATGTTCACTATGATACGCTTAACTGTGTAGTTTCAAAGTAATTAGTTCCGGAAGAGCACCAGTACTCGTAAAATATTCCCACCTGAAGTATGCAGTGTGCTCAGTATAACTCGTTACATTACTGTAAATTTAGCAATACCACACAACATCTCTGTATCCCACAACAACTCTGTCTTAAATTTCGCCCATCCTTGTGATATATATGGGTTACGGCTTTTATTTCTAATTTTTACTTCTCTCGATATAGCACGGACAAATATTTGCACTACCAAAATCCGCTTGTGCTCGTCGAGACTTTCGTTAATTTTTCGGCTTAACTCGCACATTTTTATAAAACTTAGTGACTATTTGGCGTCACAAGTGATTTCTAGAAGTCATGGGCTTAGCGTGACTAACTTAAAAGTGACAATGGTGAAGGACTACAATCCTCCCTTTTTGTAAATACTATGTCAACGAAGGTTAATGGTTTATTTTAAGATGATGGTAATAAATGTTGAAACAGCAGCTATTAAAGTACAGCCAACTTTCTTTGTACCTACATCAAAGCATATTGATTAAAGTACCATATCTTCAAAGCGGAAAGCATCCATTTAAGTAAGAGTAAAGTTTCTCGATTAGTCTCCTACCATGGACTTGCTCACCGAATTACTCTCGTTAAACTGCGCCGATCGTCCCTGGTCGTCCAGTAAATTCTTGATCCTTGAGTTCATGTACGACCACAGGCCGGAGACCCTCGTCACTGACCAAGACACAAGCTCTCTAGAGTCTCTCGAGAGCATGAGGGTGCTCGATTTATTAATTTGAACCCTGACCACTGACGCATCCGAGAAGTCTGTCTCTCACCGCCAGCAACCAGCGTCCGCCACACTTTTTAGAACGGCTGCGTTGGCTTTCAAAGATGCTTCTTGCCTCAAGTCGCATTAATGAAGTCCAATTAGAAGATTTCAATAGAAAGAACGACTCAAAACGGGCATTGAACTGCCATCGCTCCACCAGCTGTGTTAGTTTGAAGATTAAATGTTGATGGGGAAGTTAGAATACACGGAATCATTAAAGCTTTGATGGAGAAGCGATTTCAAAGACTCTTCTTCTTGTTGAAGTATATGAATGTCATCGAAGCAGGTGGTTAATAATCCATTCTCAAACTCTTTATACTATTCAAAGTTTTGAAACAATGAAAATTTTTTTGAGAGATATGGAAAATTACGCACAAGAGATATTTCTTGACACGATGTCAAGATTAGGTACAAGATGTAAATTATTTTACTGTCATGATCATTTGCTCTCTGAGTAAAATTCTGGCGAGTGAAATGAACGGAGAGTGAAATGCATTATAAACATAATCTTCGTTTTAGTATGATCTCAACCTTGCTTCATGCACAGCTTGCAGCGAGTCCAAAAAGGCCTTATATAAAAACTTCAGCTAACTTTAAGCAACGACCAAAGTTGCGCTTAATTTTCAGCGATATTTTCGAACCGACCAAAAAACTCGTAGCAGCGCATTGCATTGGGTTCATAACGTCACTTTGTGAAACGTTCAACTGAAAATGCGAGGGCAGCCTGCGAAAAGAAGGCATATTTGATATTCATGCACGGAGAACTTCGTTAATCACAACTCAATTTGGAGCTATAATTACATAATATTTGTAACATTTTCTTCCCATACGAGTAGTGGTTCATGTCTTTATTACCAAAATGTGTACAGTTTTCTGTAAATTAATTTTTCCCTCTTGTATGATAAAAAATTAGAACATGGATTTACCATTTTGCAAAGTTACTTACGAACCTTTAAACTCTACATGTCAAATAAAAAGCTTCAATACTTTCATCAGCTAAAAATTTTTGCAAATCCTTTTTACACGAATATTTTCTCATAACAATACTCGTCCAGTGTTTATTAAAGGAGAAATGAATCTCGGTAAACAAGTCACCACACACCTCAAAACTCCTCCTCAGCTCCAGAGATACGGAATTTCAGGCCTTACGTGCCTCCTACACAAAGCTTCATTTCAAGATCCAAACGTTCTCGCCCTGTTAAAAAGAGCCTAATTAACGGCTTGCTTGGATACAAACCACATTTCACGTCAGTGTTGCGTATTTTAATTAGTTTGAGTTACTCCACTTGAAAGTGTCGCAGAGTTTCCGCCTCCATAACAGCGGCGGAGTTACCAGCCAAAACAATTTCCCTGGTAAAGAAAGACCGGATTTATGTATAGAGAGTTTTGAAGATTATCAAATTACATTCCTTCGCAGTTAGAGGGACGCTGCTGATATTTTCGGGGAGAGGAATCTTTGCGTGTATTCAATGAATATAAATGGCCGTGAATAAGTTATTTGAGAGATAAAACACTTCAGTATCTGTTGAACAACTAAAAATTTGTAAGCTCCAAGATTAAAAATAATATGTATACTGGTCTCCACTTTAATTTATTGAAGACAGTTGTATGATATTAGAATACCTAGTTTCCAAAGTGCCCATGAAATATACCATCATGTACGTTAGGTTCACACGTCACCATTATTTAAAAGCCAAAATATAGCAGAATGAATATTTCTCTTCTTCCATGGAAGTAACTGGTTCTGAAAAATGTAGTTGAGTTGGTAAAAAAATTCTTATTGTTCGAATGGCTTGTGCTTTAAATTTTTTTTAACCTTTCGAAATGTTTACACCATACGGAAATTAAAATAGAAGTTTCTAATTTTAAGAGGCTTTCGTTCTATGAATATGCGTTTCAAGTAACTTCATATGAATTAGTTGAAGAAAAACTAGAGTACGTCTGCAGTAGTGATGCAATTGTGTAATGAAATACCACAAAAGTCTACACCTCTCCTCCTTTATGTTTCACACAAGGATTTTACAGAGTCAATATTTACATGGAAAAGGAAACAACTAAAGTGCAAATGGGGCGCCAGTAAGTTTACAAATAACTTCTTACGTTGAAAAAACATAATGTCAAAATGGATAGAACAGGAAAAAATTATCAGCGTCATTACCGATTATAAATATACTTTCTAAATTACCTTTTTGCAGCAAAATAAGACGAAAAAGTTTTAAAAATGTTGGCAACGGGTTAAAAATTCATTCAAATTGAACATTATGCATTTTTTAATTTGCAACCACAATTAAAGTAAGTTAAATTATAATAAAAGTCTAGAAACACTAACGCACCACTGCGTACATGACAGTGTTGACCAACCGTAAGGTTATAGAACTTGGAAAATAAAATAATACAACCCTAATAGCAAAATCACTCACTAAATACTCGAAATTCCTGATGAATACTCAACTTCATGCACAATTTCTAAAAGACTGCAAAAGTATGTCATGCATCACTCCACGATTTGGTTACCATTTTGATTTACAGGCCTCAAAACTTTTTAATTTGCAATTTTATTAAGCTTAAATTTATGGTCTCACGGTCGTTAACAAAATTGGCTGGGCTATGATTCGTCAAATGAGTTGAATCCTTGGAGTGTTAATTTAACTCGCCTTTATTCTGTACATAAAAAGGAATTTCAGTTTTATGCAAAATTTCTTTAATCGGAATGTGAATGAGAAAAGTTTTTACTTGTGGTCCTAAAAGCCAGAAAAAAACAATAAACAAAATAAATGTATGATCTTCTACCCCGGTGTGTTTTTTAATATTCAATAACGAATTTAATCTTCATTATTTATGAGTTCATTTTTATCCCTGAACGATTTCAAAAATATAAACTAAAACGCTGTTCCGTGCTAAGTATGAATTTACTGGTCCGCCAAAGCGAAAATTATAAGACGGTGGCTGGCAGCTGTGTTTGAGGCTCTCCTGGGAGTTGTGTTCAAGACTGCTGGCAGCTGTACACGAGACTGCTGGCAGCTGCTGTACACGAGACTGCTGGCAGCTGCTGTACACGAGACAGCTGGCAGCTGTACACGAGACTGCTGGGAGTGCAAAGTCTCGATGAGCCAAGAAGTAATAGGTGTCGGGCAGCCCTACGAGACCAAAGAAATCGTGTCGAGTTGAGCCTGTTAAGGAAGCCTCAATAAGTTGAGCTTTAGAAAAATACTAACCTTCCTAATTAACGAGTCAATTATTTTAAAGCGACAACAAAAGCCAAGGAGGGGCAACCGAAGCGACGGCGTTAAGAGGAAATTAGGGACGCAAGATTGGGGAGCCATGGAGGGACTTCAGGGAAAGCCAGGATTTTTTTTCCGACAGCTGATAAAAGTTCGTAAAGATCACTGGGTGAAAAATATAATAACAAGCCCATGATGAATTGATTCCAATTAAAGAATATTTTTCATTAGGATAGACTCTATGCTTTACAACGTGAGAGCACGTGTTTTCGTCTTGAAGCTCAATTCTTCCTTCAATTGTTTTTTGAACGCTTTTGAAATACCTCAATTTAACTTGCCCACTTGCATTTTATACGCAGAGTTTAGGAATTGCGTCGAGGAGTGCCGCTTTTTACCAAAAGCGCTTTGACTCGTCGATGTTTCGGACAAGTCACTATCTTTCAGAATTTTGAATTTCTCGTTCTGCAGACTTGGTGTAGCATCTCGCTGGTGAAAGGAGATGCGAGTGTCTGCAGTTGTTATCAAACAAGTTGCTTCTGGACAACCACGCGCCGCTGAGCAGATAAGCGCGACTGAAACACGGAGCTCTTCGGCAATGCGGAACACATCTGGTGAAGACACAATGCGTTGACCTAGTCGGTTCTTCTTTCAAAACTTATTGTAGGATGTTTCTATAACTTTACAATCTTCCTTCCATCATATTTTAGACGTTCAATCTAAGAAAGATTCTTGGTATTTATAGGATTCCATCGGAATCCTAAAGGTGAAATTGAGAGCGAGTGAAATTCTGGAAAGAGCATGCGAACTGTCATTGCAAACTAACGGAAGAGAAGGACCCCTTAGCGATAGCGACAGCTGGGAGGCAAAAACATGAAATGTTATTGCACGAAGTAAAAGACACGAAAACTGGACGATGAAAACTAAGGCTAGCCTTTGGTGAGGAAATGTCATGCTACGCCAAAAAGTTCATGCAACGAAATGTGGTCGAAGAAGAATTCTTAAAAAAGTAGAAATATTGAAAATACTTTCATTTTTTCGAAAACCATACGTGTATCAAAAAGAATGTCATGTTTCTTATAACCAATGTGCGTATTAAAACACATAATACAATCATAATATATTTGAATTAGAATAAATGATACTAACTTTAGCACAGCCACTTTTTCAAACTAGTACAAAATTATCGTACAGACTATACAATGTAAATTCTCTTTCTGACTCAGTCATATATTTTACCGCACTTTGTCAAATCAATATTTGCACAATAAGTTAGCCGTGGGAGCAATATGATATTAAATATTGATATTTCCTCATGAGAAATGCAACTCTAGTTAACCATTTGAAGTATATTTTACTCGTATATCAAGTGCCAGAAAAGTTCGTACAGTTTTTGCAGTTATCAAAATTCAGGACAGCTCATGAAATTTTTTGGACACCTGGTTAATTTTATCCAGTTTAATGGCTATTGTTGCTTCTGAATAAATGTGTTTGTACTAAGATTTACCGAAAAATAAAACATACATTTCCATGGTTCGTGGTCGTCACTGCAGGTCTGTCTGTCACCACCAATGCCTGGCCTAACGCAGCATGCAGTGGTGATGCCACCATCCTGTGGTCGGTCACTATCACTGCCCTCAACCACTTGCAATCTACTGAAGTTATCTAGTCAAGACTTGCAGGCCGGCCTTACAATTCCGACAAACTGGCGTTGCAGGCCAACTTTGATCTGAACTTGCTGTTCATGACGCTATCTCAGCCATTTTAGGCCAAAACAGCCAGCAATACCTGCAACTTAAATTCATCAAGATGGATTTTGCAGTTTGGATGTTTTCAGTATTTGGTGTTTCCAATTTTTAAGTCGTTATAAAATCATACAATAGAAAATATTTTCAAACAGGAGTCGTGTTGTATAGTAAGTACATTGGGCCAGAATTATTAAGAATATTGAACCAACCATGTAGTAGCGAAATTCATGTGTTGCAAGTGGTATGGTCATTTTAGTATTTGCATAAAAAATTTGGTGACGTTGTTTCTTAATTTATTTTATTTTATGTGTGGATCAGGGAAAAAACAAAGTCGTCAAAATCAGGAGTAACAGACGAACTCTACAAAGGTTTATGCAAAAAGAAACTGAAAAACAGCGACCTTACCTAGGCTGCAACATTGTGACTTCTTTCAAACAGCAGGCAGATATACACACGTATCAACGTTTTAAGAGAATACCTCATGAGCGTAAGTAATAAAATATGCAATTCAAGAGTTATAATTTAGAAGATCTACTAATACAAAATTGTGAATAAATACGCTACTTCACACCCGGAAACACAGATCGGTGTCGCACACCCAAACTACCGAGCTCTCCATAATTGATTGGGAGCACACAGTGAAGCTTGGAACACATCGCCACCCTCTTTGAAGGGCGCGTGTAGGTGACGTGGAGGACTTCGAGAGGTTTTATCAATTTCAGGCGGCAACTGTTTGCAGCACGCGCGGTTAGCTCAACTTAATGTGAAACTGTGGCGTGGGGTGACCGGGTGTGGAGACTGACACGATCAGAAGTGGCCGCAACGGGCGAATTTTTGGAAATGAATCCTTGTAATTGGCAATATCATTCTTAGAAATAATCTACATATATAAAACGCAATGTTTCTCTCCCTCTCTCTCTCTCTCTTCTCTCTGTAACTGTGTGTCCGTCCTATTACTTCCTATCTATCACTGAAGAAAAATTATTGAACTGAAATTAGAACGGGTATGTATGTAGTAAATGCATTGTATTGTGAATACCAAATGCTCCGATCACTCTATAACACGTCATTTTTTTCCGTTGTTAGTTTTCTTCTCTTACACGGCCATGTTATCGGTATATAAGATACAGAATGGAAGTTCTGTATATATTCATGAAAAATATTCAGATTCTGATAGAACTGAAAAATGTATTTATTTCATGGATCTTTAATTTTGTCACTCATAAATCAAGAAATTAAACGAGTACTATCTGGGTCATGTTATCGGTAGATAAGATATAGAATGAAAGTTCTGTATATATTAATGAAAAGTATTCATTTAAAACACAATAATTCGCCGTAAGTCTTTAATGCATTTATCTTTATATTCATTTCAAATTATTCAAATCTAAATTGTGGAATTTTCACGAGTATTTGCTAGTAATAGTAATAACCAATATGTTAAAAAAGTAAAACTAGCACAATGAAAATTGTAATAATAATATTATTATTATTAACAACAAGCCTACCAATGATATTGAATGAGAGTAATATTGATAATCATAACAACACCGAAAAAATATTCTACATTTTTCATGGTTCTCAGTGAAAGGCGTCTAGTACATAACATCTTGGTTACTTCCGTGAAATTTCCGATAACAAAAACGCATTCGCGTGTGCAGCGTACTGGCAGAATGACTTTCCATCTGCTCCAACATCAGTAAATCAATTCAGTATTCACTCGCCAATTTTAAGGTCAATTTGGATACCCGATAGCCGCAGCTAAGGAAAAACTTCGTAAAGAAGATCACTTCCATTTGCTTTTTCAAGCATGAGCAACCCTTTTTTTGTGGTAGCGTGTGGTGAAGAAAAAAGCTTCTTGCATGGACTGAAGTCTTTGTGCGGCTGCTCGAAGACGTAACATAATATACCGTCCTACGATGCCCTTTTCAATTGAAACTGAAAAGTAAAAGACGCTCCAATTCAAAAGGAGGAAGAGGTCTAAAGGCTCCTCTGGCAGTGTGAACTGCTCGCTGTACCACACTGCTAGCCCCGTGTACACACCAGGAGCAGTTGAGATACGTAATAGAACGTTCGACTGCTTCCTGGGTTGTTGAAATCCGTACAAAATCTAGAAACAAATTCCAGAATGTTCTTTGTCAAGATTTTTATTAAAATGTTAAACGTGAGAATAAAATTGAACTATAACAGAAGCGTTGGTGGGCTGAAAAACAAGAAAAACAACATATGCAAGTTTCATATATATGAATTCCTGCTTTTCTGCAAGAGAAGCAAGAATTTTTTTCTTCCAGCTTAAAAATAAAGTGACATCGGAATGTAAATCATAGAATCCAGAGGTTTGAGACGATCAGTTCAGGAACTGCTCATTTTCAACTTGGAAGAGGCACTTGTAGTTCATCTAAGGCAGCTGCGCATTGTATGTGCATTAACTACCATGGGATAATCTTATACCCTCTATTTAATTTCTGCTTAGGCTCCAAATTTTTAATCAGATGAATAACCATATATGTGTTTTCAATTATTCTTACGTTTGCTTTCTTCTGATTGATCGGTCTTTCGGCCAAAAAAGAATTTCAAGTTTTCCCCTCTGCTTTATAGCGCGATAGGTCACAGTGATTAATCTAGATCTAAGCAAGACTTTTCCTTTAGTTATGGTGGCAATCAATTATCAAGATTAAAGAGTCCAGAACATTTTCATTTTATTGCTGGCACCCAGCCCCAGTACCTGCTCCCTACTCCCCAGACCACACCCTCAGCAGCGTCCCCTACACTTTCCCCTCCTGCACCACTCGGCAAGACTGTGCCCTGTGTAGCCTGAAGCTTCTCTCAGCAGTTTGTCTCATAATTGAAACCTAACCAGCCGTACAATCCTAAGGCTCTGTCTGTAACTTCTGCTTTACCTGCCCCCTCTCTTCCTCCGGCCTCACCCAACTCTTCTTCCCCTTGCTCCTAACTCCCTAACCTCTACCTACCTTAGTATTCGTACCGAACTTTTTCTCTTCTAGCGTAACAAATGAATCTATTCTTTAATTGCATAACTCAACTTTTGTTGAAAATATATTCTTATCCGCCACTCCTCCCGTCTGCAAGTTTTCTAACCACCAAAATCTCAATCGCTCTTTTGTTTTCTCACTCGTTTGATTTCCCTAATTTTTATGAGAAGTTATCTGAATTCAATTTGTTTCCTTCCATAAGTAATATTTTTGTACAGTTTGCTGCATGAATGGTATATTGTAGCAGAATGCTGTAAGTTAAAAAATGCAACATATCAAAGCGAGACCCAAGTACTGTAAGGCTGTAGAAAAAGTGTTTTTCTGCATGAACAAGACTATATTTTTTGAGAGGATGCAATTTTTTGTATTCTCTATCTTTTAAAGATTCTTGACGTCCACTAAGGAAACACCTAATGTGCAATTTAAATTTCATAATGCTCGCACATTAACATTTAGAACAACCTGTACATTTTTGCGTTTACTCAACACAAATCATTATGTTGTAAACGCGTCGTCTGCACTGTTGGTTTTTCTTACTTTACTTCCGCGAAGCGTCTGAATAAAAAATATTTTCCATCGGTTATCATCTAGATTCGTCAAACATAAAAATTATCAATAGTTAACTGTAAGGTTACGTTTCCTGCGTATCTTCTTTATTCCTTTCTTGATAAATCACTAATTCGACAATTGAGAACTCAGAGAACTGGGCGTGTACCTCATATGGCAATGTGTTTGCTTCAGTGGCTCTGTATGATGCCCTAGTGAAGTATTGACCCCACTATCGATCAACTAAGTTTATTACAAAGAACTGGGTTGTAGAGAATAAGAGGCGCAGGCGATATCGTGTCGAGACTGTGCCCCATCTGATAAAGAAACAGGAAGGGGCAATTGTGGTTGTGCAGGGGTACGGATAATTTGAGGCACACGTAAGGGTGCACATGAATTTTATTGATCCAGTTCCGTAAGGCAGGAAATAGGTGCCTGGTCAGCACCGACTAGACAGTTCCTTATTTTGATAAATAGTAATTTCTACTTGGTTTGTGAATCTTAATTTGACGAGTAAATGAGTCACTATCAGCTATTGTTCACTGAAACATTCCAGCAAGTTGCATAAAATATAATAATAAGCGAAATTATGTTTCGAGTTAACGATGTAATTGAACAATGTCTATGTCTGACGTAAGATAGACTATGTAACTCCAAAGATTTTACATCCCGCGCTTCCTTTCATTGTAAACGCATTAATTTGGAACGCTTCGATCCAGAGACGACATGAAGCAAAATTAATTACGAGCCTCATTGGCTGAACTTTTTGAGCGTGAGAGAAAAAACTTGTCTAATTGAGGAGTCAACTGATTCTTCCGCCGGATAAATCAGACAAAATCTTCAATCATTAAGAGAAGAAATTGAAGTTAAATTTCTGTGCTTCGTCTTTAAGAGTGCGAAACATTCTAATGATATCAATGGAGAGGTGAAAAGATTTAAAGCATTGAGATCCTGTAACGGAATATACATGTGCATTGTGCCAAAATATGTGGACAATCTAGTTATATCAGTACTTCATTAAAACAACATGTAAATGTGTTGATAATATGGTGTTTAATAACTCGGTGCTACTGTAGAATAACTCTGACTTAAATTTTATGTTTCTAAAATACAATAGTATAGCAGATACACACGCAGCTAATAATTTACTTATACGCGTATTCCCATGCCCCTTTAAAACAAAACATTATGAAATTCCTACTTTACCAATTTAGTTTTGCAAATTAATACTTTTTTTCATACTATTGTCTATTTTAGAACAGTTAAATAGACAATGAATACCTCTATACACATTAGAGTGACCGTTTTCTAGTCAGGCCACAAGCCTGCCGGCATGATCACAACTATGTACGCTTGGATTGTTGTTTTTAATTCGGTGTTTCTGGTTGACTTTTCAGTGTCAGAAGCAGAGGGAGTTGGTGGCTGTGTCGTATTAGAACAGAGCGACTGCCGCCCACTCGCCCGTAAGAGGAATATAAGCCTGGGCGGCTGTGTTGCGCCTCAGGGTGCGTGGAATCCTGTGCTCACATCCCGTAGACTTTAGTGCTCCAGCGGCATGCTCGCGACAGCTCTAAACTGTGCTCCTGCAGTTGTGCCTCCCTCTTTCATCCTCGTGGGCAAAAGGAATCTCCTTGTAAAAAACATTTGTCCTTGTGTGTCGCTGCTTGTTTCATTTGAAGAAGTAGATTCGACACAAAATTAAAATCATTGTATGGGATCGGTATCTTCAGGGGGACAACGATGCTTTCATGAACCAGGAATTTGCTTATTTTTACTCTACAGCCCGGTAAGTTGCACCGAAAATAGACTTTATAATTTGAAATTTATATTGTTGTTCCTGAGGAGAAAGGAATTCTATAACGGATGCTTTCACCATGGTATGAAATATCCCGTAACTCATGATACATTTCTCACTGAATATCCTGAAGCGACAATGCATGAATCATTCATTTCTAAGTTATACCAAACATTGCATTTGCAATCTTGTCTTAAAAAAATTACCTAGATCAGAAAAAATTGCGAGGGTATTACGTTGTGTATAACAAGTTTGGCCTATACTCTACACGTGAAAATTCTATATAAATTTATTTACTTACTAATAAAAAGTGAATAGAAACATACAGGGTAGCTTCCATGCCCATTTATAGGATTGGAAATGAACGCATTGCAATAAAAGGACAAAAATCATTCGAAATGATTTTACTTTTGTTCCTTTAATTCGAACTGAATTTGTCGTACTCAACCTTTGTCACTCAAAAGAAATATTTCATTGAGAAATATTGGTTTTAAGATACTTCGAAATACTTTTTTTAAATTTCGTTAAAAATATATTTTGTGATAGTCAAATGAAAACCATAATTTTGAAAAAGAAATTGAGCTGCAAGTTGAGAATCGTGAAGTGCCAAATTCCTTGCCAGTGTCGACACCTTTACCCTCACTCAACTTGTGCATGATTGCAATTTCAATTTTATGCCCAAAATTAAGATTTATGCATCATTAGGGTTCTGAACATATTCACTAAACAGCATAGTTATTACACATAAGAAGTTTTAAACATTTTTCATGCCCACATATGTTTTAACGGATAATTTACGTAGCCAATTTTTACAAGTGGAACGTTTGTGAGATTTGTGCATTCACAATTATCAATACAATTTATTTTTTAACGTAGTCTGAAACTATAATTTTTTATCTCTTGAAGACTATCGATATTGTGAGTTGCTGGAGACGAGACTCGACCAAGTGTCAGGGCAGAGATTCTCTTGGCTCGGATATATCGAGAACCGTTTCGATGTCACGTCCGCTGCAGCGGAAAGCTGGATTGGTAAGCGCTCTTTGACACTCAACGGGAGCATGTCAGCGATGTAGAGCCGCCGTCAGTAACTCCATCTGCATAGTATAACGACTTGCTATTGAACCAGGTCGCAGAAACCTGATGGTTGATATCACAACAATGGGTAACCTCTACATCCGATTGAGGCGTTGACGTTTTGAGCACGTTTCTGACGCCAAATGTCGCTCGTTCTTCAAGACTCTGTAAACATGTCACTATGAAACTCTGAAAATTTCATAATCTTAATAGACGTGAGCCTAAAAGGAAGATCATGGAAGTAAAACTAACTCAAAGGCACGAGAGGTGAGCGCTTTATTAACAGCATTCGTGATGACCGTATACTAGCATGCCTGCGTCCTGCATTTCATCTCCAGACGCGTTAAATCGAGACAGAATTCAGACATGTCGTTCCCATGTCCGTTGCAGATGAAATAGAGCCTCCATATTTTTGAATCTGGTTGTATTATACCTTGTCATGTGCTCCCAAGCTCTGCAGTTTCAGTAAAGAAATGTTTGAGTTACTTCACGACTAAAAATGGTTTCTCGTCTAGTGCATTGTATGAGTTGCGCAGCTAAAACATGAAGTCTGTCCTGATAAAACAGAACAGTTTTGAGCTTATGTATGAACTTTAGTGCCACTGTCCAAGTTGCAATGCAACACATAAAGTTGTTGGAATGTAAGGAGCAGATTAGAGCTGATATGAGAGTAAAATTCTCAAATTGCCTTCCAAGCAAACCCTCCCTTCAAATTTTATGTTTTCTGAATTTCACTTTCTGATAAGAAAAAATTTCACTGCGCGTCTCATTTTTGAATTTCCGTAACAATCACTATTTGTTTGGGAAGAGCCTGTAAATTTCGATCCAGATCGTAATACAGAATTAATTTTAGCTGAAAATTATAGCTCTGCACTGAATGATACTTTGAAATTCTTATTCACGCCTCTAATGAGCAGTCACATCTTTTTAACAAGTCATACAATTCAAACTGGAAGCCATCAGAAATCTCATTTTTCAAATTTTATAAGTTTCTTTTATCTGAAAGTCTCTTATTCTTCTGGCACGAAATAATTTCGGTTGAAGTACATAGTTCATCAAGATGTGTTTATGCCACTGGGTAGTTAATACCCAATTACTTTTTTCATCAGCGTCAAATGTTTGTTTTTAAATACACGTAAAGTTGCATGAGCAGCGTGTCAAGCAACACACGGACAGTTTATTGTTGCTAAACATATTCTGTAATCGTGTCTTCATGTTTTCTTTTCCTCCAATTTTATGGACTCGAATGTTTGCGTCATAGACTTATATAATAAAACCCTAGTGAAATCACTCACAAAACACGTTTATTTCTTGTAGCAATATGAACAAGAGCAATATTTTTACACTGATCAATCGACGGATATTATCAGTAAAAGTTATTTGTAAAATGTGATATCACATTCAGGACAAATTCATCTCTACTATCTCCAAAAATTTGTCGTTCCTGTGAAATAATCGAACAAATTTTTCAATGTCTCTTTAGTAGGCAGCAATGTGTCGTACAGCATCATCACCAGACTGCAACGGCCATTCCGAAGGTTCGGAATCAGTATTTTGGATGGTAAAAATGTCCTGAGATCGTTTCAGTGGGAGTTATATATCCATCTGTGTCAGCGGCACGACTCGCTAGCCCCAAGGTTGTTCTTTGCTGCTCAGGTTCTGGACACTATTTTCTGGAACCTGGAACTCGGCCACCGTTATTGGTCCCTGGAAAAGTGCTCACGTCACGAAAAACCTGCGTTTTATTGCCACAGTGATCTTTTTTTCTTATGAAAGAAAGTGCAGAGGAACTAGTCGTTTGAATAAAAACCAAAATAGTAGTTGGACAGACTCTAAATTCTGCCTGCTTTGAACAGCGAAAGTTGCAGTAAAATACAAAAAAGCGTAAAGTCTAAATATTTGGGTAGGAAATACGAGTAGTGAATATTAAATTTCAATACTCATTATTAACAACAGAAAAGATCAATCGTTCTGTTATGTACCATACTTTTATTTAAACAATCAAGAATAATGTCGATATGGGGAGAATGCTTCGTGATATATAAACGCACATGATGAAAATGTTGACACACGTATTTTTCATCAAATTTAAACTGCTAAAACAAACGAGTGAGCACTATTATACTTTACAGTAAGTTTTATCATTGGTATGAAATAAAAAACTATAAATCAGGGTACCAGAGCGATGGTATGAGATAAAAAACTATGAATCAGGGTACCAGAGCGATTTTGTGTTTTTCATTCACTTTGTTCAGATAAAATTTGCGCAGAAAAAGTCTTGCGGTTAGTACAGGGACAACATCTCCACAAAATAAACGTGCATAAATGTTGCTGTAAGTTATGTGAAGAGTCAACACAATGAATAAAACAATATTGTGAGCTTTTATTAATTATATTCGCAGCACGTTTGAGTCGCAGTTTGCAATATAGGAATGTCAACATATATTGAAGAAAAGAAACAACTCGATAACCACCATTACCACAAGTTACTCACATCTCAATGGTGATCAAGTTTAACAACCCAGCACATGTCACATCATCATTTTACTTATGGAAGTTCTAGTATTTCAACATGAAAAGCCAGAAAAGAAAAACCCTCTTTATTTCTTCATTGTGAAAAGTTATCGATGAAAAACTATAGAATTACCGCGTGCAACGATTAAGAGATAAGTTGATTGTTAAACAAAAGTTATGTGCGAATAAATTCGTTATAAACTTGGAATTAAATACTTTTTTTTCATGACCACATGAACCCTAATTGTTTTAAATGTTCTAACAGCACTGGTACTTTGCAGTACTCAGCGTGTGAACAGACGGAAGTAGACGTAAAATTTTTTGAAAATTCATGCATGCATCTCTGCTTCCAATCTACCTGATCGAAGGCTTTAATTTAGTTGAACTTCATGTTTGTATGACCATGCACAATGTGCATGCCAAAGCTGGCTGGCCATGAAATTTTGCCTGCCGGAAAGCAACTTGTTTGAAAATAAAAACTGATCGATGGAAAGTATTTTTGATAAAATAATATTAAACATAAAAAGAGTTTAATAAAGGTCTTAAATGAACTTCAAATTTTTAATAATCTCTCATGTTCGGTTTGAAACAGATATGAAAAAAATTCTATAAGAGCCTTTTAAGACGATTTTAAACTTGGCTTATGAATAAACGAACTGAAGAGCATAATATGAGTTCAAAACAACGTTTGTACATTGTTCATGATTATTGTAGTATATCTATGTATGGTTCCTAATAGTGACTGAATCCTTCCCAAATAATTTATCAGAGAAATCCTGATTCTAATCTACAGATTAAAAGTTTTTAAATTTAATTCGGATAAAACGTGAACAGAAATATTTCATATTGCATTAAATCTTAGTTAACTAATGTTACCTGGTAACATTTTCAAGGATATTATTTGGTTTTTGGCATCATTTTTCAATTACAGAATAGTAATTTTTTTAATAAGTTTCCATTGTTATCTTGCAGTGTCTCATAGTCTTTTGCTTAAAAGAATCAGTAAACTCGGAACCGTAATTATTGACGGAAACAAATAGTTTGAAAGAAGCTGTTTCTTTTGTATGCAGTGGTTATGCTGTAAGAAGGCTCGCGTAAAGCTTTAATTTTATTTATTTTACATTAGGTAGCTCTCAAAGTCCAACGCTTGAACAAAAGTAGAGCCAACTTTAATATGTAATTATAGAAGTTTTACTTCAAATTATGCACCGCTCTTGAGATACATCTTTGTTAACTTTGCATCGACTAAGACGATGATATGGCAATTGAAATTTCCTTTTAATAATTTAAATGACACTTGAATAGTCGTAAATAAAAATGAACTTAGTTTGTCTCATATAGTCAAAGGGGAATGTTCGAACAGTGATTCTTGCTATTTAATTTTACAGATACATTTCAATGATTTAAAATTCGCAGATAAATTCCTGTTTAATGTTAGTGGGGATAACATTGTGCGTGTAGAAATTTGGAAGAGAGTTACAAGTCTATGTTAACTGAAATGAATGTATTTAAAGCCAAGATAAAAGTCTTACGTCTCCGTTAACTGCATCAAAAAAGCTGTAGATACATTGATTTATAATTATAATTTGATGCGTTAATATCGTCAATGTCGGTAACGTGAGCGTCACGCAGAGTTTTGAAGATTCATCTACAAAACTGAGATCAGCAAAGCTGTAATCTAGCTGCTTTACTGTTAGTTCACTTAATGAAGCCCAAGCACTCAGATGCCATCTCATTTTATGTTTTGCTAACTTCCCAGCAATGCATGAAGCCATAAGCCTCTTATTCTTTTTACTGAGACACAAGAGACCACCGTCTGCCCATTGTCGGTTCGGATCACGCAGACGAAACTTCAAGAGTGTCCTCACCATTGAGACCTCATTATGAAGCCGGTCCTCTCCATGTGATAATGAAGATAGCGTCTAAACACAGTCTCTAAAGAGCTCTAAAACACTCGTACTGCCCTCGCGTGCTCCCAGCCTCTCAGAGCGTCGTCGACACGTGGGTCTTGTAAACAAAAAGATTCTCATCGACGCGATGCAACGGAGATTGTGGGCCAAACTTAAATGGAGCTTCGAAAAAATCAGGTCGAGCAAATGATAACTTGCGTTTTGCCATTAGCAGGAAAAATTTTAAGATGGTTGTTTGACTCGATTTCTGAATGAAAGTCAGAACAAATGTTTAGTTTTGCTCTATTTAAAAAATAATTATTACAATCATTATAATTAGATGTAGTGAATAATGTAGCGAATACGGCAGGTAATTAATAAAGAATAAGTTATAACAACAGATTATTCCTTCGTTGCCACCATAATTCAGAAGCAGTGGTAGCCAATGCCTTAACACAACAAAACGTTCTTACCTCTTCGTTTACTTAAATATAAGTGTATGCAAACAGTTACCACGAAATCATTGGATTATCAAAGAATAAGGAACCTTTCTTACCTGATGTGGTTGACTCGGAAGAAGCCGATGACGAAGCCGAAGTGTAAAGGGGCCTGGTTGACTGCTGCTGCTGCTGCAGGGATATGGAGAGTGAAAGGTGTGGAGGCATCAACAGATCAGGAGGAATGATGCTATCTTGAGGCACTCCCTTGGACTGGTAGAGCATTGCTATGTCTCTCACTTCGTTCTCCTCCCTTGCTTGCTGCCTGCGAAGAGCTACTTGAGCAGCCATCACTCTCTGTCTCTCTGCAATGAGTGTACATTTAGCGCACATACAGTCACGGAACCGGCAGTATCGTTTGTGTCCCTTGAGGGCGGACACAACTCCGTGGTTCCGGCACCTGGCGCATTTCGGAGTCCGCTGGAACCTCTCAGACGCCCTCAGAAACAGTGCAGGGGGCAAGGAGGACAGCATCTGCCTCTGTGCCATCAGGAGGGCATCTCCCATCTCGACGCCTGGTCCACTCATGTTTCTTCTTATTATTTCTACTTTTATACAGTCAAATTTCTTCGTTTACTTCCCTTTTATGCTGCTTTACTTCTATATGGAACCAATTTGCCAAGATCTCTTCAACTTGACCGTTCTGTATCAATATAATATTTGATATAAAACCAGTGTTTTGATGTCTGTGTGTGAAATAGGTATTAGTGATGGATTTTTGAGATCAGCTTCTTCTAAGTAAATATTAGCACTGCTTTAACCAGGCACGTGCATGAAGTTCTGAATCCCAAGCACAAGCGTACAGATTATAGCAATTACTTGATTCAAATCCAACGCTGACACTTCATTGACTAAATTACGGCAACGGTGATGCTTCCTGAATTATTTCAGATTAAAAACTTATATATCTGAATGCAAAGCGGATTATTAGAGATATACAAACAATCGCTTAAGGTAGGTGATCGGTATTCAATAGTTTACACTGCTTTAGTCTTCAGAGATCAGTAAAAATTTCAAACTTCTTTTGAGGTTATTCAACTAATTTTTTAATACAGAGTCACTTTCTGTGATAATGGTTTAAACCAGCTGCAAACTGACCGTAACGAAACGTCCCTATTCAAGTGAAATATTTATTCACTGCAAGAAATTGTTCCACATGGATCAAAAATTTTCTCACGATACATACACAAATAATATCGTCGCACATTTGCTAGAAAATGATTTCTTGGTCGTCACTTCCATTACTCTTCACGAGCACAATTCGGTTCAAAAGTTCGAAGCTTATATCTTATCAATCAGTAAACTTATTTTTCATCGTAGGTTTCGACAGCGCCGTTTGTATGCATGTAAAGTTATGATCGAGCACACAACTGCGAGTAACACATACCGATGTGAAGAGAGAGGTCTTGCCGCTGCAGCCTGCAAACTTGTGTTGTGCGAACTAAAACTACAGAGCACTGAAATAAACTCGTAGGCGTTAACGTTGGATAAAGTTTTTCGCTTTTGTGGTGATTTTCTTGTAGCTCTTGATCACAGAAATAAACATCGAAGGCACGTTTACCAGAAAGAATATCGTTGATGATTTTTTCGTGACGGTAAAATCTTGTAACCACTTATTAGGCGCGTTGGTGCCCACAATTTGGTGTAAAAGTTTCTCCGTCGTAGGCTGCGACGAATGCTCAAGCTGCTGCTGGAATGCGCACCGTTGTCTGCATGGAGCGATAGTAGCAGAGGCTTGCGTCTGTGTGCTGGATCAATGACTCTAGGTAACATTCAGGCCTCCCCTTCGTATGGAAAAACCACGCCCCTCGCTCTGGAAAGCTCGCCATTGGTCGGGAGACTGTTCCAGAATGTTTAGACACTCCTTCGGTACTAGTTAAACCAATAAGCAATCAATTTGAACCTACAGGAAACACAATGCTCTCACACAACGCTAATACATCAGCAAAAGTTGTAGCGCAATATCGACGCTAAGTTCTAGACTTACGATGGAAAATTCGCATC
This sequence comes from Trinorchestia longiramus, assembly GCA_006783055.1. Taxonomy (NCBI): domain Eukaryota; kingdom Metazoa; phylum Arthropoda; class Malacostraca; order Amphipoda; family Talitridae; genus Trinorchestia; species Trinorchestia longiramus. The sequence continues at coordinate 186,642 of VCRD01000120.1, read as the reverse complement.
GAGAGCCTGGAGCAGTTTAACTGAGTTTCCAGGCATTCCAGTCGCACTTCCGAGTTCATATCATACCCAAAATTCACTCTTTTAAACAAAAATTGTTTTAAAATTTTGACTCATATTTCACTACTGTATTACGAATGTAATCAGGTAATACGTAGTTCAAATTCAGTTAAAATTACAACTCTCTCAGTTTTAAATTTTACAGTTGTACAGTCATGACTTGGCAAACCATTCGTTCCTTATCTTCAATATTTTTCAAATGTTTTTCTTGTTATGCTTTGTTGTTTTTGCGAGGAGAAAGAGGATGCTGAACATTCAAATCAGATTGCATTTCATGGTATTGGGAAAAAATTATAGGTGGGTTACTAGAAACCAAATTAGGGTACACAATCAAGAAGTTGCAGCCCAAAAGTATGGAAGTATCTGTAAGATTAATAGTAATTATGAAGACTACGTTATGAAGACTAATTTTACCATACAGTTATTTTAACTGTGGTCACAAAATTAGGAATTTGGTTACTTTGTATTCAATTTATTGCTGGCGTTTTTATCAATTACTAGTGTTTGAATGGCGAAGCAAAATAATGAGGACAAAGGTATGGAATGAATGCAAGTTAACTTAAAAATGCTTGATCATAGACACATTTTGTAGGTAGGATACATTTTAGTCTATGTCATAAATGAAAATTGGCTCACAGATGAGCAATCATTAGCAATTGTCGATGGAGCATTAAGGAACAAATATTCGAATATTTCTGAGGATTTAGAACACGTAACTAGGCGTATATTCCTTTCCAGAACAATAACTTATTCGAAGAAAATATACGTTTTTCTTTATTTTAAAAGTTTTTTGCTTCATGTTCCTATCAACGTAAGTTTGATTTAACACTCGGCTTCAGCATCCAAATGTGTAACCAAAGAAGCAATATATGATTGTTGGGAAAATTCTGCGAATTAAAGCAATATATTCCTGAAAAATGATATGCTCATACTGTTTTTTAGCAAAGATTTGTTCAAACAAGCGCGACGTATTATTTGATTTAAATCTATTTTCAGTTCAGCCAGAAAGAGAATCAATTTCAAACATAAAAATTGTTCGTCGTGTAATACATTTCTGTATGCAACGCAACACTTCAATAATGCAGTTCTTCATTCAACAAGAATGTCTCCACTGAACTTAATGTACAGCTGAACTCCAGGCATGACTTCCAGGTAGAAGTCACTCAATTATAGGGACCTGCTTCAATATCTTTAACTGAGGTGGCCTGCTCAGGTATGGATGACATTTTCCAATATACTTGAAATGTTTCATAAAACACGAACATGCAATTAAATATTTTTAACTACAGCGAACTGATAGATACTTAACAAACCTACGCTACGTTCTATATCTTTTCCATGAATTTTTAATGACATGCTCATTTAAATACAATAATTTAATAAGTATTCTAAAGCCAATTCCATCGCTGCTTCCAACTGTCATTTATTTTAATTGATGCCTTATTTCCGTACAGTATTTGCAAGCACGTGTGTACTGCTTATAGAAATATTCAAATGTCATTTGAATATTATTATATTATACATTATTATTACTGTAATCATTTTGTGATTCGAATCCAAAATGCATACCAGTATGAGTTGATTATAAAAACTTTTTGTATAACATCAGTTCAAACTCGATGAAACTGTTTTCATGTAATGAATTTTACCCAATTACAGTGTATTTATAAACACACTTGCAGGAAATTTATTTCTATCAATCGGTAGTTTTTATTTCAGCGTAAATTTTTTACATACTGTATTTCCTAAATATCAGGAGTCATCAGTATCAACTCATATTGATTACCTGATACTCATTTTTATCTTAGTTGTTTTTAACAATATCATACGTAAATAAAAACATAATTTAATTCCAGTGAAAAATCTTGGAAAATTTTCAAATTTTACTACGTTTGAACTCCGTCGAATCAATAAAATCAGCACCATTGTTTTTTATTGTACCCAACAAATCTAAACCATAGACGGAAATCATGTGGCCATAATTACAATATTTTAGTAGGAATTAAGTACAAAAGCTTGGAATATTCACCCTGTACTTTTATGTGCCGTTTTTGACGGTATATAAAACGCGACGAGGAAGACGGCAAGTAAGACGCAGTACTGAGCGTCAACTGTGTTAGTGAACGTCAGAGCGATGTGCCGAGCCAGGACTACGGGAGGTCTCAAACTTTACCTTCGATGTTAAAACGCAGGGCGATTTTTTGAGCCAACATTTTGAAAAAAAAGTGCGTTCTATATGCCATGCTGTCAAATACGGTATTTCCCCGCAGAAGCCAATATAAGATTAGCGACCAAAAGTGCTGGGTGTCTCAAAAAAAATGTACTCACCCTTTAACCGTTGCTAACATGCTGTCTTCTTTGTGTTGCAGGTGTGATGTTCGAACCTTTGCGAACATGATTAAATGTGATTAAAGAATCATGTTCGCAAAGGTTCGAACCTCACACCTGCAACACAAAGAAGACAGCATGTTAGCAACGGTTAAAGGGTGAGTACATTTTTTTGAGACACCCTGTATAAATGCTGTGATATTTCCCATACAATGGCGAGGTAAATCTGATGTCATCCACTGAACTATAAACGATCGACGTCTTTATAATTAATTCGCATATCCAGATCTTCAAAACAAAAATCCTTCGAGTGTAGATGGTGCCTCGTTGTGGGAGGTTAAGAAGACGGATATTCTGTGTTGACAATATCGGTAGCTAGAATTAACAAGACTTTTAAATGCCCGATGAATCAAAACTGTAGAGAAAATCAAAACCGCTTCGCGAAGCATGAACATCACATGAATCAAAATCGTAAGTATGAAGTTGTGCCTTTCCTCCTGGCGAAAGTTTTAGACCAAATTTTTGTCTCATTGGAAGTCGAGGACTTGGAGGCAGGCGACCTGGAAGGTGTGGGCGGCGCCGGTGCAACAGTTGCTGGCTCTTTGATACACTTGCCTCTACAATGGCGCCTGCTTCATGGACGCCATCTTGCTTTTTCCATCACAAATGTTAAACTGGCCCCCACGCTTGCCTCATCCAGCATTTGTTAATACCAAGTGTGTAAGCCAAAATCACACAAATAGCAAATTCATGGATAAAATTTACTCACTGTAGTTACGAAAGCTTACAAGTGCTTGATTTTAAAAGGTTTCGTTTTTAGAGAAAAATCAAGTGTTTGTTTCTGGTCGTTCTATAGTCTCCTGGAATAGTTGACAATTTTCTGAAGAATTTCCCTAGAAGCGTTGTGGAGCTAACGCACGTCTCAAGCATTTAAGTAGGTTCATATAAACGCTTTCATGTTGATGAAATCCTCTATAATTTCGAGGATTCGATTCAAGTAATTAAATTGAAGCCTGATTCGTGTTCTAATAAAACTGCTAATAATGAAACTCCGTCTTTTGACGCAACTTTCCGTATTGAAAAAAACATTCCATTTTAGACATACTCCAAATTGCACGGAATTATTTACCGAAAAGAATATTTCTATGTGAAGGTGACTCATTGTATAATTAATCCAAGTGCAGGTGCTTCATTCGAGACGTTTTTATTTATCCGTACACGAAATTCTTAAAACTACTTGCAAGAAAAATTGTACAGATTTCATGTGTTAATCAATACCGAGTGTAAATTGGCTTTCCCGCTTGAAAAATCTCCCTTTAAGCATAAAAGCCATGCCCGGAATTAAAACTACATGAGATTTCTTCAATATTGAACAATTTGATATTGAGTTAAAATGACATTTTTCTTCCCATTTTAGTATTTTCACCATAAAATTGCGACGAACATATCAAAAAATTTCCCTAGGAAAGAAAAAACTGAATTAGTTTTGAAACATTCAAATGTAGTTTAATCGGATAATAAAATAAAATATCAGTAACAACTTTTACTGCATAAATTTTATCCCAATAGAGAAGGTAGTCAGCGCCCGTTTTGACTGACAAATAGAATAAAGTAATTAACTTTCAGCCAGTCAAGAGAAGAAAGAACATAAAAGCTAAAATTATTTTCACAGAAGCCAGAGCTCACATTTGCAGTTCCAAGACAAATCTACGATTCTAGCAGAAGACTTTAGTGAGTCTTTAGAATATTAATCCTCTATTTCACTATTTTCGTAGACAAACATAAAACCAAGGGCGTAACTCAATATATTACTGGAGATAAAATCACACCTTTAATTCCTATTCTACATAGTAATTCACAAACTCAATTCCCTTTTTACCTAAAACTTAAACTATTTGCTACGTCGTATGACAGTCAGTCAGTACGAAGAGAAATACATTTATTCAAAGTTACTTTATTTTGGGATCATGAGTTTATTGCATTTTCATATTGTCAATGCTGAAAGATAATCACGGAAGCCGTTGAGTTCAACATTAAGAAATTAGATGTAATTTTAGAAGGAATTCATTTGTAACATACGCTTACATTTTTTCAAATGAAAATAAACCATGAACATTTCATACAAATTGTCTATATATGAAATATCATGATATATATCATCGGCGAAAAGGCTTTCAGAGAAGTAGTTCATAAATACTGACAACACACCAGTAAGTCGTTAGGTTCTTTTACTGTGTGGAAAGTGTCAATATAAATATGTGCGAAAAATCATCCCCTGCACAATATCGTACGTCGGTATTTACAAAAAATTGTAAATTATCCATAATATTTCGTGACATTCGTAAATGATAAGATCACCGTACGTGTAGTACAGGTGTCGTCGGGACAAAACATCACCACAGCAGTACGTAAAAAAGTCGACGGAGTCAAAATCGGCATAGTTCGTGTCGGTAAAATCGTGGTTGAGCGCCAAGTGAAACAGCTAATGTGCGCACAGAAGCTTCACGGCTGCTACAACAAATCAGTTCGAGTCACACATCGGTAAGAATGAACAGGGAATGGAAACATCAGGAATGCAGAAGCCGTGAATTGCAGAAGCATTTGCGCTCTAGCTGAGCTAGAGGCATTGTTTCTATCAATCATTATAAGTTCCTACGTAAACCCTGGCAAATAGTCATCATTGCCTAAAAAATGAGGATAGTATTTCAAGGAATTTTAGGAACAGTTCTAGCTTACTTTAAAAGAAGCAACGTATTTTCAATAGTTTGTTCATGCTCGGTGTCTTCTAAACAGATTGTTCAGCTTGTATGAGTTATGAGTCTGAAATTAAGTCCCGCTGGCCAAGTTTCCAGTACGTCACACGACCCAATCAATAAACGTTCTTTTATAGACTTGATGCGTAATCTAGGCCACCAGTTACACTCAGAAATAAGGTGACGCAACTGAGATGCAAGCATTGCTAAGTTTTGAACTAAGCAAAACAGAATGCTTTCCTGGTGCTACCTCAATAGCTGGGATCGTTCATTCCTAACTTGTTCAACTTCATACACTTTAAACCCTACATTTTGAGACACACTAAAATCAACATCATTAATTCAGAGTTAAAATTGTGCTAAGACACATCAAAATCGATGCAGATTAAAAAAGAATCCATCTTAAGACATCACATTAGATAGTCGGTGGAACAGTTGATTTTCTTCTCTTGTTCAACACTCCTGCCCATTGAAAATGAACATCTCTCAATGAGATAACACATAATATCAAAACAAAAGTAAAAAATACAACATCTTGAAAACGGAAACATCCGGAAATTATCATGTGTCATTACCCAATCCGAATTTTATCGTCTGACCGGCGCTAATTTTCGTCAGCATTAACCGGTAATTATCGCCTTTTCTTACGATAAACCGATGATATCTGACGATAAACCGGTAATTATTATCTGAAAAAGACTGTATTTTTATCGTCTTTTCCCTATGCTTGGAATGACGGTAGGAATAAGACTGTAAAGACCGGTCAATATCGTCGGCAAACATTTCATCGTCTGGAAATACCTATAATTACCGGTAATAACCGGTACTATTTCTATCGTCGGAAGTTCCTACTATAAACGATGATTATCACCGCAAATCGATGATTATCTCCGGTAAACCGACAAAAAAATTCGGATTGGGTTAGCAATTTGAAACAATTACTTACTAAATATAGCAGTTTCTGTAATTTTTTTAATTAATTTTGCTCTTAAAAACAAGTCAAGACTCACCTTCCCGAAAGGATCATGAGGCGCCTCGTGGTAAGAGGTGGTAGGGGACCCAAGTCTTCCTCCGTCAGGAGGCTGAGGTCAGCGAGGGTTTGTGCCCCGAGGGCCTGCACGTATCCGTAGGCGTGACCAAGGCCTTGCTGCTTCAGCGCGTGCTTCAAAGTCTCGTCTTTTTCGGGAACTGTTTGTGGAAGCACAGACGCAATCAGTAACAACTTCCAATGCTTTTAAATATCAACTATAATAACTTGACCTCAAAATTTGGAACTCATAGTGCAACTGATGAGTGAGAACCATAGCGGGAGAATCTTTTATTGTTTACGCATAAAGCAATGATTCTAGACTACGATAAAACTCGAGTTTTTAATCTTCTATATAGAGCAAAGTACAAGCATTTCGAAAGGGATTTTAAAAACTCAGCATGATTCATTATAATAAGAAATAATTGACACTAAAGGTTATTGTTGAATCTTGTTTTTCGTATTTTTGAAACAGAGGATAGGTGAATATTTTAACTGCATTGCTCGTTCATGAGATTGGACTAAAAAATCATAAAATTCCTGTCAACAGTGAGCAATTTCAGCGAGCATGGATTGTGCTGAATACAATCAGAATTCTGAATTGAATTGTAAAAACTTGTACACAGCAATGATGTGTACTATCCCATAAAAAATAGTTAACAATTTACTCTACCATTGAAGTGAGTAGCTCTTTACTTTACATGTCAACCCTAAACATATCAGCTTGCAAGCAAGAAATGAAACGCATCATTAAATTAAATTTTAATGCGATAAAGTTCCCTCTAAATTTATGACTTTTTATTATCCAGGTCAGCATACTGAAAATCTACTATCCGCTACTCTTCCATTCTCCAAGTAATGTCAAACTAATTCTTGCTTTGTGATCTTCTTTTGCCGTTCTCTCCGTCAGTGGCCTCTTCCATTCACTCGACCGCTGATGGCTGTACATCACGAGCGGCAATATGAGGTTTCAAGTCTCATTAAGAGAGCCATCTCTCACCCACAACTTGGAACATTTATCATGGCTCCGAAACAATGATTGGTGGACTGCGCATTCTCGCCCACGACCAAACGCCCTTAGTGTCCGAATCACGATCACAGTTTGGAGACAGAGTTCGGATTAAGGAATGACGGCAAATAGATGAAAAGACTACGACACCAAGGCGTTCATATGGCCATTCAAACACGAAAACATACGCATGCGTGTTAAGAAATTGTTATAATAAATATTGACAGTGAAACGTTCAATTTCTACACAAAATTCTGTATTGCGAGTAAGAGTCTAAAATCCTTCTAAGCTATCAACTCATATTTTAATTTCTTGCTAAGAAATCATTATTCAGCGACAGATATTGAATTAAGGTTTTTAAAACTACTGAAAATTTAGTGCAAACAATTATTAAGCAAAATAGCCGTAGGCTAACGCTGATAAGTAATAAATGACGAACTAAAGTTAAAGATCAATAAAATACTTTAAATCTCACGAGCCACATTAATATCATTTCAATGTACGACAGCGTTTTAATTATTTTGAGCTATATTAAGCAATTAGTAACAAAATTTTAAATTTTGTTTCAATTCGTACTCGTAAAGATCTGAACCATAGTAAGCATACTAGTACATATTTGTATGGGTTTACCTTGCAAGCATTTGGCTAAATACAAGGTCAATTCAAGCGGGAAACTTCAGATGTTACGCTGATTTGAGAGGTGATGCAATATCAGCTGAATTTACATGACCACGGAGAATTGAATTAAGAGTTGACTTATTAAGTCACAGACAAGAACAAATTTCATCTTTTAAAAATTTTGAGAGGCTGCACACTTGAAGTGATCATTTGAGACATTGACTCACGATACGTGGTGAGTGAGAGTCCAGCCAAGCGATTGCACAGGCGTCTTCTAGGCAGCAAGGGAAGGGCGTGCAGCTCCGAGGGAATGAGGTACAGCAAGTCTCCCACCACGAGACACCCTACCATCTTCAGGTAGCCGTACAGGTCTTCCAGACCGCAGGTGGACAGATAGTCTGTAAGAAAATAGCCAATTTTATTACATTTTATTTTTATGCCGGAATAAAGGTCTTTCTAGATTTCATTGCTTTTATAACTCCTATTATAAGATGTACTTCAAGTTAACACAGCAACGTAACTAAAAATTGGCTTTGAAATACAAATGAATGAAATAAAGTCTATGCAAGTATGCGAAAATACGATTCAGCAGTTTAGAATTCTACGCACAATTCAGATATTAACTTATTAATCAATTGCATCCACGCTATTCACATCCAAATAAAATGATTTCTTACTACATATTTACCAATCTTTTAAGTGTTTTTAGTAGGACCATAAATCTCACGGTTGTATCAACGATACATCATTTAAGTGATAAGCTTGCCTTTCAACGGCGTTGTGAAAACGACTTCCTGTTCAGCAGTCATTTTTGCGCAGTGAGGTCGAGGCTCTGATGGGGTATCAGTTCCCTGCCTAGACAACTTCCTGTCAGATTCTGACGCCAGAGTCTCTTCAGTGGAGGAAGGTGTGTAACACGAACTTTTGCCTTCACACTGTGATGCTAATTTTGCACTGCAACCATTTTTATATTCTTCGACTGGATCAGAAAATATTTTCGATCCGCCCTTGATGTCTAAAATTTCACTTTTTCTTTCCACGTTTTCAATTGAAGTAAGATTATCTTCCACTGCTGCAGAAGGGGTTTCTTTCCCAAATTTCACGTGTTTATTGTTTCCTGGTTTTAGAGGCACCTGTTCCTTAATATTTCCATCAGCAATGACAACTTTACTGGTCAAGTTAGTTTCCTTGAGTTTATCTTCTAACACAGCATTTTTGTAGTCTCTGTTTTCTAGAATGTCGTTTTTGAGTTTCGTTTCTTTCAGAGCACTTTTTAACACACTGATTTCTGAGTTGATTTCCTTCTGCTCCTGCTGTAGTGCACTGCTCACATGGTTGACATCACTGTTTTTCAAGTTCACAACGTCCTCGGTCGAGATGAAGTCACAGAAGGTGACTCGTTTTGTCACCACTGTCTGTTGCTGAGAGCCTTCACGTGACAGTGGCACAAACTCGTCACGCAGATGCTCGACGCCGTGCAGTGAAGTGCTGCTCGCCAAGCGCTCCGACTCTTCGTACTGCTCAGAACCCTTCTGAAACAAAATTGTAGTTCAGTGCATTGTTATGGATGTGTAGTCATATTCGATGTTAGGCAAATATCGTTGCTGGTAGAATCTACCCCGGTATGGATTTTGAATTTCGTTTAAGCTTAATGTTTGGTAACGGTTCAATGAATAAAATTCATCGGATTCAGGAATAATACTACTATTAAAAATTTGTTATTTCCTGTCTTCTCTCGGACATAAATAATGCGACTTTAAATTAAACAACTTCTGTGGAAGTTTATGCTAGACTGTGGCTGTGGTTAAACTGGTAATATAATAATGATTATAATAATAGGCTAGACTGCGACCGCTCATGGAGGTCAAGCACAAAGTAACTTGTTCCAAATATCGTATGACTAATAGTTCCTGAAAACCCCTCTTATTTAATGCATCTTCCACAAAATTTCCATAACATCGAAGGCAAACGTATAATATAATAAATACACCATCAAATTTTTAACACTGGCCTGTAACACGAACTGACCAGCCTTAAGAATATCTGCGTAGAGACTACAGGGTCAACATGGATGAACTTGGAGATGTCTGCTGTGACTCCCTTGAGATGGACCTTCACAAACACCTCGACGATACACTCAACACTAGACTGCACTCCTCCCACGCAGGGCCGGCAGTGCTCGACACAGGGAGCCACTTTGCTGATCTCTGAGCTCCAAGTCGCCGCTATGGTCTGAATCGTCCTGGGCACGATGGAAGGAATATATTTATGGTTGGCATGTACAATTGAAAGTGCGGTAATAACAGCTAGTTTGAAGAAAAAACTTTCTTAAGACGTGGCCAAACGATCAACATAAGAGCCAGATGAATTTGATAGATTAAGTAAACTTTATAGTACATATTAGTTAAAGGAATAAGACTGCTTGGTAGAGCTAATATTCAAACTTTTCGAGGGATCTTCATTTTTCACCTTCCTTTCGACTTCGAGTAATACATTAAGACTTAGTGAAAAGTTAAATTCAACCTCCTTAACTACTAAACTTGCACATAAATACTGAGAAAATAAATCTTTTATCAGGAGTAATAGGCGAAAATATGAATAAACGTAATAATGAAACTTCCCAAAAGCATTCAAATAATCACACCCAAACAGCGACATTTCTTATTTCATACAAGTCAACAATGAACTAAATACTCCTACAAGTAAACACAATAACAGACTGGTTCTGATACTCACTGAGCGGCGGCGCCGAGCGTCTGTGGTCAGGGGCACCAGCTTGAGCTTTATAGTTAGCAGTGGCGTGCAACACGTGAGACTGCGTCACCACTGCAAGCACGGTGTCACACAGCAGCGTCCTGGTAGGAAGGTCATAAGATCTTCTTCACTGACATTTTAAATTTAATAAATAGTAGTCTGCAATGGCAGGTGGATATAAATAAGCGTTGTCTAAAATCATTTATTTTTTGCCGATTCCAATGATAGTAAAATAAGAAAAAGGAGTATTTTTAAGAATTGTGTATAAACGTAAATTACCATATGATAAAGAATATCTCAAATTACAATGAATTAAAACATGAACATGTTTTTTTTGTGAAGGAATTATTGCATCAAAAATTGGGCATAAATGTACACTAGTCGTTTCTCCAGGTTTAAGAGAAGTAGCCATTTATTGAAAAGCTTTTACAGAGGAAAAAGCTCTCGGTAGACCCACCTTGACCTTTTCTCCATCCGGAGAGGCAATGCACTAACTAACACTGCGTAGTGTCAGCAAGAATTCCCCTTTTTCAAGCGGAATTCGATCAGAGTTTGTAAAAGTTCGAACTTTAGGTAATTTACAATGAAAAACGTAGAAAATCAAATACAGTGAAAATGCTCAGACTTTCAGCATAACGTTTTTTAGTCAATTATAGGTGCAAGCTTGCTACTGGTGAGGCAAATCTATGCTGGCAATGTCAGTGTTTGTATTGTTAATTTTGTAGAAAGAAATCACGATCGTTCTGAAAACACTGTAGAAGTAATTTTAATACTGTCTTATTTTTAAACCAACAAATATTATTATTTTATCCTAATTGTTATTATTACTATTATAGTTATTAGAAGAACATATGTACATACGTTATTATAAGTATTAAAACAATAAAAAATGGAGACCCTAAACGTCATTGCTTGAATAATTCCATTAAATTCAAAACGATTCGTTAAATTCAGAGTCACTTAGAAAATACTTAAGGTTTAATAAGACTCCCTTAATACAAGTAGAAATATCAAACATAAAAAAAATTAAATTTAACGTTTTCAGACACTAGGAGACGTAGCAATGATTCGAACATTATTGGTAAAGTTACAAATAAAATTTGAACCAATTTAATGCAACTCGAATAGTGACGAACTATGGCAGCTGCCAGGGAAATGATATCAACTCGATTGCGCTCCTAGGAGCAAAAATTTGTGTAATGAAGTCTACGGAGATTGTGCCCAGCATTACACTATCTCTCCATGACCTCCTCGACCTCCAGTCGACCTATCAACTCATCAGGTGACATCTGAACAACTGCTGCTTTTATTAGTGTCTCAGCATTGCACCTCTTTGTGCTATAACTTACCACAGACTTTTGAATGCATTTCCTATTATTCTGAATACCTTGAGCTTTCAAAAGTCAATCATTCATAATACTTGACACATGTAGTGAATGCAATTGGTACGTAGATTGGTGTAGTTATGGAAGTAATAAAATTGCTTAGGCTGTTTAAATTGCTTCCTATGTAACACGAATGTGAGTTCCGTTTGCAGAAAGGTTGTTTCTTGTCAACTGCCATCGCATGCCGATGACGCATGTGGTAGACCGTGACATCAAGAATAAAATTCGCGGATGCTGAGGGCATTCAATTTTGTTTCAAATTTACACCTCAGCACAAGCTTGACTTGTGGCAAACGAACACACCCTGTGCACGTGTGGCAGACAAGCATACAATGCATACACGTCCCTCGTGAACAAATTTTATGAGAAGCAGCGCGTCGGTCTGAGCTGTCAGACTCGTGAATGCCACTGGTAGATTTATGAACATTTTTACTCAAAGCCTTCAAGTACAAGAACAGAAATAGTTTCTATGTAATTTACAGAATAAAGTTGTATACTCGCTGATTTTCTGGATATTAAGGAGAAAGCTTTTTGATGGAAGGAACTAAAGATGCTCTCAAACTTTTTTCCTGCTTCTGCTGTCTTATTATCGAGTTCTTCTGATTATGAAGAGTTATACACACGCACTCACATAACCTCATATTTTCTTGTAAAACTGCACAGCGTCCAGGCCAGGGAACTGAACCCGTACGATCTGACATCAGTGCCAGAGACAGCGGTCTCATTCATGTCATGCTTACAGAGTTCTGTACATTATAAATACGCATTTGTATAGAAAACTATTGCGAAACTCAATTGAGCGTCAATAAAATACAGGTAGCAGAGACACAACTTCCTTTTTTGCCTTTCAAAAAGTTATAAAAAAAGGAAGTTATACAGCCGCGCCCTGTATTGCATTTAATGGTTGGCCTTCGTATTTAAGATAGAGCTTTTCTAACACGGCATTAAGCTACGCGGTAAAAAAGGATAAAATATAGCTGGAGTCAGACGTAAAGTTATGCCGGCTGCTAGTTGCGGCGCGCATGCCAGGTTAAATATAGCAAGACGATCACATGACCAGCAACAATTTGATACCATTGAGAGTTACTAAAACGTGTGAATGCCCGTTCAGTAACATCACAAGACAAATTAGCCAAATTTATATATGATAGTGACTCTGTGATAATAAAATGCTTGTTTTTATGAACATGAAAAGTTTTCCTATTAGTTAGTATTCGTAAAGCTCAGAAAAATCAATAGATTAATGCAGTAAAAAAGCGTGCATGAGAGCGATGATTTGTTTTTTAACTATCGGTTCTCAGGAATTCAAGAGGAAAGACTTTCAATCCATCAAAAGGTGTACAGTGTACGGCAATACAGAAAATCATTAGTTGTCCGAATTGAAAAAATTTCAACACGATAAAATTAAATGCAGAAAAAGATAAATACAAACATAAGCAATAAAGATGAGTCGAGTCAAGTACCCAAATGACTAGTTCGATGTGTGGCCACTATGATAAATGAAAGTCTTAATTACATACACCGCATGAACTACTGTTAATAGAGACTTCTGAAGTGATGTGCTGCTGAACTACACCATCATTACAGAGTCAATATTTTTTTGTAAAAAGAGCAAGACTGTAAAACTGATAACTTAAACACACAACTACAACGTGTTTACGTAACACACAGTAACTGCACAAGAAAATTTTAAAAACGCTAATGCGTGAACAACAGACATTTTCAAACAAAAACTAAAGCTAGTTGAACGAACAGGTTTAGATTATACCGTAGCTCTCCACAGTAGCCGCTCAAAATAATCGCTGCAAGGGCAGTACACAGTCTCTGTACATACACAATAAAATAAATGAAGTTGATACAAAATTAAAATGATGCGCTCATGATTTACAGTACAAAAATCTCACATGAAAGAGAGAGGAAAATGATGCCTCATTACTCCCAAATAAAACTCCAAAAACTTTCTGGCAAGTATTTGAGAGTATTTTAATTTCATTGAATTTTATTGTATGATTGAAGATTCCCTCGTATGAACGAGTTTAACAACATGTGTTCCCCAGGATTAGATGGTCTGTTATTGGAATCTTTTTCCCGATTCGGGAGTTTTTATCAATTTCGGACTGAAGTGTTCTAGTGTTTGAATTGGTAAAAGTGATATTTGTGTTTTGTTCGGGTATGTTGCAGGGATTATGATGGAAGAGCTTTAGCGTACTTTTTCAGGTTTCTTTTTAGAGTAACTGGATCTTCGGAGTCGTGGCTATCATACGTTGACAGGCGGTTGAAAGTATCTGAAGTGTAAAGCACTTGGAATGCATGTACTGTAGCCTTCCCTCCTTCTTATCGAGGTGTGTCTATGGTTGTGTCTGTCTGTCTGAAGTTCTGTTTCAGGCGAGTGGGGTCTGACTTTCCCTGTGGTGCGGTATAAAGTACTAAATGAACATTTCTTTTCAGTGCACCAGTAGGCAGACCAGCCGTCAAGTCTACCTTTTGTGCCTTCATGGTTTTGTTAGGTACGGTGGATGTCGGTAGTCGTGGCTTCAGCTTGATTTGTAGTCACGACCAGGGTATTTACTGGCTCTGGACACACAGGCGCAGTAGATGTGGTGTTTGCTTCTCTGTCTGTTGTTAGTGTTCCTTGAGGTAGAAGCGAGTGGTTCTGGAGTCTAAGTAGAATCCTTCATATTACCATCAGTATGCCTTATTGATGCATTGATGGTGGGTCTTGATTTTGCAATACAGTACTGTACATCATTTTGTGGTCTGGTGATCTTTCCAGAACCACTTGCAAGGCTTCTGGGCGGGGGAGTTTTTCTATCACTTGCGTGTCCAGTACTTCGTTTTCAAGTGTGTGCTTAAGATACTTCCAGTTGTTAGAATAAAGCGTACAAATTTGTATCTCTGTGAAAACATACCCATTGAGAACAGTTGAAAATACAACACGCAAATAACAATTTTAATCTTGAAATTTATTATGCAGTCACACTCGAACAGCGCCATGCATAAAATTAAACTCGAGTGCTTCTCAAAGCGTAAGCGGAATAACTTCAAGATGTCGTCCTGTGTTGTGCTGCAGCGATGTTCTGGAAGGTTGCATTCTGTTGAGACCATTAAATAATGGTAAATTTAGCACAAGAGTTACAATTCCAGAACTTTTAGTTCGATTGAGTGATCCAATGAGCCCCCTTCAATGAAACCAAATTTAGCCGCACCTTCCATGACAACTCAGTTTCGATAAACCGTGTTTTTGTGTTGAAGGTAACAGAGACACCCTCAAAAAATTACCTTCGCTATATAGTTTAGCTCGATGTGAGGCAGTACTGACACATCAGCAGGGAACAGTCAGGGACATTAATAAAAACAACACGTAATATTACACTTTATTACATCATAAATTACATTTGCTTGAGGGGAGTGAGGCCGAGGATAGAGAGGCTGGCGGCCAAGGTGTGACGAGCAGCAACGAACAGCAGGAGACGTGCCTCTGCCTCTGCCTCCGGGGCACCACGAACCTTCAGCTCGCGCAGCGCCTGGTTGATGCTATTACTGTGTGGAGAACATTTGTTTCCTTGTAATGCACTCTCAGCAACAGCCACTAATTCTACACTAAACTAAGATTCCCCACTCTTTGTCCAAAACATCGCTTGATGCTCGTAATTTGCTCATAATGCACACTCTTCCACATTCAGTGGCTGACTTCGCCAGTTTCTCGACGACACCAGCAACTAGCGCCACATCAGCTGTGACAGCAAGTGACTTAGCTCACATACACTGCCTTCCTCTAAAACTTAAAAATTCTTTACTGTGAACCAACATTCACTTCTCTTAATAGAATTATGATTTTCACACGAATAAAATTAGAAAATTAGCAGTCGAATTACTTTCAAACACTAGTTTTGTGGCTTGAAATGATTTTTAAATATAAATTTTACACTACCCATATGACTAACATGAGAGATATGCACATAATGACGCAAAATAGAATCCACGTTATACTTGTACAAGTCACTAGAACTATCGTCTCACATAATGAAAATGAAGCGAAATTCAAAAATTCATCACGGGATGAGAATGGTAAATTTCCAGACTAAGATTTGTTAAAAACGTGCGAGGAATAAATGAAATTCGAGAAAATAGTAAGCATGTTTTGTTATGATTTAGTTACGATATCTAACATATTTTTCAGATTAATAAACACAAGTCAGATAATATTAATGCGATTCTGCTCCAGCTGCGACCACAGAGAACAAGGGACCCATCATACTGTTTGTCTCAGCATCATTACTTTCGTACATATATTCATGGTTCTCAACTGGAGCACAAGAATTCTTACTCGAGTAACTAACTTGAACCGTTCAGGCTTATTGATAGACCATTTATAAAACGAAACCTTCAATAATAAATAGTGCAATGGTCACATAATTTTAGGTAGGCATTACAACGGACCTGAGTTTGACGAGATAGTCGACTAGTAGGTAGGGCTCGAGGCTCTCGTGGAACTCATAAAGAACTTCTTCAAACCTGTACGACAAATGCACTTCATTTGGCAGTCGCTCATCAAAGTACAAGTTCTGCTTAAATATCACTGAACTAAATCTTAAAAGCAACAACAAAATTATTCACACATAATGTTCATTTGAATATCTACGTCTTAAACCAAACCAAATGTTGAGCGTCTGAACAAACTGGCCAATACAGAATACCATGTGCTCAACGGAAGAGCAAGTGAAGGAACACGTACTGTAGGGGAGGTCCAAACACCACAAATCACTTCAGAGATTAAGTATGCGCCAATTCATTTAAAGACTGAACATATAGTACCAAAAAAAGTCGTAATATTAAAGTTAACGTGAAGCTGTTAAATTAACATGAAATGAGTGAATATTGAAAGTGCTATAGAAACGTCAGCTAACACCCAATACGCCCACAGTGAGTTTAAGGTGCCGAGTACACGTCAAATTCCACATTATTCAACCTGTATTACGCATCTAGAGTAGGTGCCAGACTTGTATCACAGTCAAGTGTCACAGGCACACCTCCATTCAGCTCATCGTGACACGAGTCGCATTTCAAGAGCATGCCCACCTGAAGTTACTGTATTCATAAAGCAGTGTAAATGGCATGCAACAGAATTATCACTGCTACCATTGAACATGCATATGCTCAATTTTCAAATAATAACTATCCAAAAAAATACTAACAAGACACAGCTATCTAAAACACATGTATACTTTCACAGCTGCAGTTATATTTAGAATCTCGACACTTTATTCTTTAACAAAAAAATACCGAAATAAACTGTACAATATCATGTACCTAACATATAATCATGCCAAACCGCTCCTCATTTGTTCTTTTCAAAATTTAAACCAAAGTACCTAAATTCTATCATTTCTTCATCTCCAAATGAATTAGGTCCCGTCTCCGGTGTGATTTCCTTCGGAACGACAAATATAAAAACTTAGTAGGTACATACATCCTTGAAATAAAGACAGTGACACATCAACCACAATTCCACAAAAGATCATACGTAACAAGTGAAGATAACCATTACAGCTCCTAAATTGCATCTCAGTGGATGCATTAAAGAATATAACCACAATTTCAATATCAAGACAGCGCCATACAAACATTTGTAAAAAAATATGCCTGACCTGATGATGTTGGCGACACAAGCCAGTGCAGCAGGATGGCAGGCTAGAGAGCTGGTGTCAGCGTCAGCATTGAAGACTACACCACAGTTCTGCTCCAGTTGCACCAGCCTGCAGTGTGCGTACTGTAGTCTTACACCCGTGTCACCCGTGCTCTGCCCATGCATTTTTCCTCGTACATTTCAACATTGTTCAAGTTCATAACTTTTTAAATTCTAAATAATTACTATAAAAATGCTATTAGTATTATTAATTTACGAGACTAACTCAAAATTATGTCACACATACAGCTTATTTCAAACGACAGACGACCTTGTGCTAGAGGTTGTTTTCTAACAAGGTTTTTACGTATAAAAATGTGAGCATAATTAAGACTTTATGCAAGTGTGCTGTTAGAGTTTACAGAAGCATGTATCCAGCATGCTGGTTTTCAGCAAACGATTGCAGCGAATATTATCTCGTAGTAATAAGACAGAGCGGTGAACAATCTGCAACACAAAACTAATTCGAGTCTATCAACTGTTCGGAAATTATTTGTTATTCCGCTGTAGCTTTGAAATGCATGCTGAAATCAACATTTTTCATGACAAAATAAAAGTATTGAAAACCTTTTCCCAATCGTAAAACTCTACACGTCATTCTATGCTTAAACGAACTGCAGCTGAAATTATTCGATGCTTTTACTTTATCAATACCAGACACGATAATAAATCTGAAGTTTATTATATAGGATCATATAAGCCAAGGCATCGCAAGCACAGAAGATAAAAAAAATTTGCGAACGTTAACAAACAGCTGAAAATTTTCCTTTAGTACTACGAACAAGCGTAGTCAAAAGTTTTCGTAGATTAGAGTAAATATTATATTTTAGATAAGTAGCTAAGCCAATAGTGAATGTAACACTTTGGTTGAACAAATGAAAGGCATCGAGTAAAAAATAGGAATAGTTGTTGAAACCTTGAGAGCATCTTGCCACGAGAAGTGGTAGTCCTTATGACGCCTCCGTTTCAAGTCCGCAACCACGATGGCAGACAGAGCAACAACATCAGCTGCAGTCACTGCATCCTCTCCGCTCACCAGCGTGGCTGCCAACATGTGCCATCATTCATTCTGTTAACTTTCCAGAAGAAAGATTAGCTGTCAGCACAAGAAAACAGCTCACCTAGATGTGCACGGTAGTACACTACAGTAAACTTGGTAGTGAAGTGAACTAATACATAAACAATGTCCTGTACAGTACTACAATAATACCAACCTTACTTGATCAAACCAATGCGTCAGCAGTGCCTACCTCTAGCAAGGTACACAACTCCCTGACATACGAGAATAGAAACTTTTCAAACCTTGGTAACGAGCAAGTGTTTAGCTCGTAAAAGCTGTGATCCAAGCTTTTCATGATAATTATTCTCCACAAAAATTTCAATACTTAACTGTAAGTTCTTAAATTTATGTTCTGCTCGATTAATAGCCTAAGTAACGATAAACCCACAAGAATACACAGTTACACATCATACTGTAAACCATACACGACCGGATACTTCAGTCATTCTAGCATTAAGTTAACTGGATAAATTATACATTTACTGCGAGAATAGTTTCATGGCGAGCTCAGTATGAAAATATATTCAGGTATACGAGAAGCGCTTAATCATTTTTAATTGATGAATTAGACGTAACGACAGAGGTCAGAAGCCAGGACAAAGTTCACATAAAAGCCAATTATTTATGAGAGTACATCTCCACTACAGGTTTCAAGTAGGAAAAAACACTGCACAGACTCCGTCCAAGCAACAACTGTTAACAATTATCATGAAACCCACTAGATACAAATATTTGCTTTTAGAAACTGCATATATCATTCAAAAGTGCTGAGCGAATTACTTATTTCGCAGATCGATTCCTTTCCACACGTTCTCTGACGCCGATCTCGGCACTGTGAATTCTGTTACTTGTGTGTTACTACACACAAAAGAATAAATGAGACGAGCGTAAGCTGGCACCTGACGTGCTACTGACTGCTGGTCAACGTCTGCTGCTCCAACATGTGATGACGTCCGTCCTCGAGCAGGTCACTCAGAAACAGTGCTGCTCCCTTGCGACTGCTCAGACCCTGGATCCGACCAAACCTGTACAGGGCAAACAAATGTTTCACTCCACGCAGACATTCTGGTTAAAGAGATGATTTATCTATCGTGAATACAAGAGTGGGTGTCAGATACTTTTAGGAGAGGAGAATCCGTGGGTGTTGGCAAATCTCTAACAGAGAGCCAATGTAGTTTATTGATCTATGTAAAAGAGAGAGAAAAACCACCGCCATGACGTCAGTGCGAGGCTCTGTGGCTTAACCATGATGAGGCAGAGCTCTGAGCCACTAATATATAAAGATTAAAGGCCAGGGTCCTGAGTCTACTGCGGTTGTGTGAATGATTTCACTGGTAACTTTGTCTCACTATTGACTCCACGTATCCAGAGGATACTGAGACCCATCACTACTGTGTTCCAGATATTGTAACCAGGTTGAACACAATGACACACTCTCGTTCCATCATTCCGTGCGTTGAAAATAGTCGTGACTTACATTCTTCAAACAGGATTCAAAATATATCGCCTACACATGAAAAATTGCACTATTTCAAAGTCATCAATTGTTGCAGCAAATATTTGGTTTTTTCCCCTGATTACAGAGCGATGATCTACAGGAGACTGACTCACCGTACGTGTCTCAAGCGGTCAGCCCAAGAATATCCAAGAGCAGAGAGAGCGCTCCGCAGGGCCTTAAAGTGATCTATTTGCTTGATGTCTACTACGTAGTAATGGCGGTCGAACGAAAACCTGCACAACCAGTGCAAATTATTACTCCGAAAGGCACGCAAACTCATGATAAAAAATACACATCAGACCTATTGACATACTAGCAGCAGAAATAATCCAGTACAGGTACAAGGCTAACACTACTCCCTCGACAGATAGTGGTGCACTTCATCTGTAGCACGCTCATAATAAGGCGGAATACATGAATTCACTCACTCACAAGACATTTATAAAAAGTAACGCTATATTGTACGACACAAACGTTCAGAGTATGGTAGATCCCAAGTTTTGGACCTAATACTAATCAGGAGTTTCGTATTAGTAATTCATGTACACAAAAACGCATCTTTGAAAACGCTCCTTCTCAAATACCAGTTGTGACTAAAGTTGACATTTTAATGTGTACCACTCAAAATGACGGCTTCCAGAAGACAATAAACAATCTGTATTTGTTTTGGCTTTGCAGGAAGTAAACTCAAAACAAGAATTGTAACATTTACAGTAGAATAAAATAAAGCAATAGAAACGAGCCGTCTGGCCCATTCTTGGGTTAATACTCAAGTCCCATGCCGTAGACTTGGTAATCAACTGACCAACGTAAACTAACTTCAGCAGAATACTAGAATACAACCAACCACACTCTAGAAATTCCATGCCACAGTATGCAGCTTTAACGCAAAGCATTGAATGGAAAAAATACTGAGCCGTAAATAGGCTGCTTGCAATCTTTCATTTAAACGAGCCCTCCAACTAATTTAATGCCCTCCCACTGTTGAATATCAATTACCGCATTGCAGTGGCATGTTTCAACTAAAACCATGCTTACACCACATGGACGACTTTTTTCTACTCAAACAGTAGCGTAATATATTTGTGCTAGAATATGCATGTACTCAATTTACGAGTATTCTGTATTCTTGCCTCATACATAAGACATAAGTCGAAGTCACTGACCCTCAATTACTGTGAAAAAAAAGAATGACGATTAGGGTACAACCTAACTCCCATAAAGTCCGCGCTCAAAAATTCGGCTAAAATACATGAATTATGCGTCAGTGATGTACAAATTATAATAGGGTTAACGTCACAAGAGTGGGCATGTAACCTCACTTTTGGAAGCGGTCGACTGCAGCAGTGATATCTCGTGTAAGGTACACACCGGATCCATCACTCTTCACCACCGTCACCTTCCTGCCAGGCACAAACTCGAACATCTTCCGGCCGTCCGGTAGCTGCTCCAACAGTCCTTTCTCTTCCATCTGCCGCAACACAGGCGCGCACTTCGCTGCGTTATAGTCGCTCTCGCCGTGGTACTCGTCGAAACTGATGCCCAAGCGGTCGTACGTCTGTTGTAGCTCCTGAAATAAAAAGATACTATAGCCTTGATAATTTTTTGCAATTTTCTACGTTCGTCTGTGAAATTTCATGATATGGTGTATCTCATGATTTTGCTAATTTTCAATGATAAAACTAAATCTGAACTCGCATATATTCATTAAAAATAAACCTAGTAATGAAATAAATTGGAAAATCCTACTGCACTCAACTGCCCATTAACCTCGAGAGTTTGAAGTGTACAGGAATCTAAAGCAATGAGTACAACATAATGAAAAAGCTATACATTCACTCGCACGGAATCTTTCAATATTTTCTAGGTTTACTAAAGCCAAACCTTCAACGAAATATCTCTGAAGAATCTCCAGTGGTCAAGTTCATGTGGGTCTCCACTCTCCATTTTAGCGAATATTTCATTAGCGCGGACGTTGATGTCAGGGTCTTGCTCAGCAGCTTTGTTCACCCACACGTACACCTCGTACAGCTTCCTAATGGCATCCTCCTGTAAATCGGCGCGTGTGAGGCCGCGGGAGTCACATCTGTAAATAAAATCCATGCAACCATTTCAAGTGAGCCAATTGTGTTTATGAACGAAAAAACGAAGCATTATGCTACAAATGTAAATGTATTTTTCATGAAGAACAGTGGAAATAGCGCTGTCTGAAAGTGAAATCTCTTCGTAAACGAAGTAACTGTTCTTCAGTCACTTACGGTGGTATACAAGAAACAATCTAACGGAAACTAACACTCAACAATTCAATAATAGTTTATGTCTATGTGGCAGAGATTTAGCATTAAGACGGGACTAACATCACTTCATTCGACTTCAGCAAGAAGAAATCTTGCTGAAGTCGTTTTGGGCAGCGCTCATCATTGTCAAGCTACGGATCTCTCTCCAGCCTCAGTTTTACCAAATGAGACGGAAGTATAACTGCTCACCCGTATTTGAGGAGACCAAACTGCGTGCCCCAGTCACCGAGGTAGTTGAGTTTGGTGACGTGATGACCCAGGGCAGCATGGAGGCGACTCAGACAGTGACCAAGAAACGTCGAGCGAAGGTGTCCGACATGGAAGGGCTTTGCTATGTTCGGGGAACTGCGAATGTATCAAACCAGAACAAGAATATGCTAATCAAGAACATTTATTTCATCAGATAACGGTGTACCAGTATGAGAAACTGTAATAAATAGTTCTGTTTCATACAAACTTAAATTGGTCAACTTCACCAACTCAACTTGATGAGCTGTAGTCCAGTTTCGACAATACGAAACAGAAGAAATTACAACTGCTTTCTACATCATACAAGATATTAACAAAGACTTCAGTTGTTCAATAAAACAGAAAATTGATCAATATACACCTTAGCATCTCTACCTGAAGAAGATCAGTTGAATCCATAAATATATTAGTTCTAATAAATAACGAAGGCATTGAGTTGGCTTCCAAAGCCTATTCCAACGGCTCTCGCCACTAGCCTACTCTTGTTCCATGCAACTGACGGTCACTGCAACACCCTAACTACTTGAGCAAAAATTATACGATCGAGGCAATGCCCTCTGGGGCTTCATCAAAAATTTATTAGCCCGTTGGTACTGTCTATTCATTCCTCTTGCTAACGTAATTCTTACTATTTCTTTACAGCGATGGCTTAGACACTCAGCACTCGTCTATCTCCATCCACACCTCTGCATACCTCTCAAGGATAACTTAGCCACATTTAACAAGACTGAGCTGTCACTTTTTATTGAACAACTCCTAATTGGATACTCACAGAAATCTCTGCCTTTTAATTAAAATCGGAAGTTCCCAAAGCCTTGCACTAATCCCTCCCATGAATTAGTTCCTCCACCATCCACACATTCACAAAAATACACCTCTATGAGTATGCAAGACAACTCGCTTGTCCAATATTCTGTATAATTAGATGAAATTCCATTCGCTTTCCCGTTCATTAAATCCTCAAACCCAATGTTTCCGTGAATACCCTTAATTTTTTCTAACTGTAAACTTGTCAGGAGTAAGTCACTCACTTCTGCAATTCCTGTGTGCATCAGAGTGTTTTGCCGAACACGGGAAATACATAAACTAATATCACTCATGCGCACAAACCACCACTTCAATAACTTCCAGAATTATTAATGTTCCACTAACGACCTCAACTTGGTACGTAAATTCAATGTTCAGACCTGAAGTCAATAAGCACACGCTGATGAGGTATGGTTCTTAAGAGGTCACTGTGGTGCCAGAAGCACGACGGCTGGAGCACCACGTTGTGCAGCACCTCACAGCACTGCTCTGCACCAGACACTGAAGCACAGCACGCACCAAACTTGATCAGTAACTCAGCCTTTTTGGATAATCATTCATCAAAATTCTTTTCTTTAAAATACTAAACTAGCATCTTGGTTCAATTCAACAGCCAAACCCATTTATATTCAAACGATTTGGAGATGCATCTTTTCGGCGAGATAGAGGTCTTTATTTACCAGTGTACAGTAAAATACGTAAAAAAGTATTAATTTCTGAAAAGAGTTAGTCTGACTTTTTTACATCTTCATAGAGCAATCAACAGAAGCTCTCTCAACCATTACTTGAGCCAACCAAATGCTACATCCAAGCTGAAAGCTTAAGATGAAGAAGCCATGATAGATCCTTACACCAGATACAGGAAATATTTCTTCATGCTACAATGCAACCATTCTCCTGGAAACATGAATAGTCACCTTTCTTAAAAATTTAGCATTTTATGAAAATTGATACATTAACTGTACAGTATCTTGTGCCAGCTCCAAGTGAGGTTAAAGGCTCTGCATATCAAAGACTCATACGTATATAAAAATAATTTTATTTTGAGCAGTATACAAAGTTATACCTTGTTTCAAATGACAAGTATCAATGAATGTAGTAAAGTCTGTACACAGACACCCATTAAACAATACTAAGCAGAGAAGTATTGAGAGTAAGCAGAGAAGTATTGAGAGTAAGTAGAGTAGTATTGAGAGTAAGCAGAGAAGTATTGAGAGTAAACAGAGAAGTATTGAGAGTAAGCAGAGTAGTTGCAAAGTATGAGTACCAGTGAGTGAGAGCAGGAGATCCTGGCATTGAGAGAGCGTGTGTGTGTGTGCAGCCACCAGAGTGCTGTCAGTCCACAGATGCTCCAGCAGGGAAGAACTCAGGTCTTGCAGCTCACCACTGATCATGTAAGATATTATATTCTACAGTATAGATGGAATGTCGTTCTGACACTTGGTTGCTCAAAAAATATAATTTTACAGACTTAAACCTATTGGATCAAAAAAATAGCAAAAATTCTTCACTTAGAAACTCTCTTTTTGTTTCAACAGGAGAAAAAACCCTAATTATACCTTCAAATGATAATACACTTTTCACAATACAAGTTTAATTTTGTGATTCACTTAAGCTCTTCTAATATACATATGGAAATAAAAGAAAATGAGGAATAGTACAGACAAAAACTAAACACTCAATAACAATTTTTCATGGCAAATTGTTCATGAAAAAAAAGACAAACTCATGAGCAAAGCATAGGAATTAATACTATCATCCCTGCAACAAATATTTTAAATCTTTGAACATATTCCTCTTGATTGGCAAAGATACATAGGAATGTATTCTATTGTACAGTTTTGCGCTTAAGAAAATGAACTAATACCTTGTTAAAAGTACCAAAAATAAGAAGAGCCATAAAATGGACATCTGCTACTGCTACACAATCATAAATTTTACCTTTGTTTCATCTCATTGGCTCACTTCCCCATTTGCCATCCTTGAAACAAAGAATAAAATGGCAATACTAACAGTCTATTATTTCTTTCGTGGTGTTCCTGCTCATCAGGAAAAAGAGCTTTGTGCAGTCTGTGCATCGAGACATCGAACCTCAGGCAGCCACCACCAGCAGCAACATCACCACCGGCTGCTACCACAGTTGATACTTTCGGGTTAACCTAGAAAATGTAGCATATTTTAAGAAGAGAAATATCCTGTAACATAAGGGCACAAACAGACATGTTGATAATTATTGAAGGAACACATTCATTCACAAAATTCAAGTTCATCACTTAATATCAATGTATAATGACAACCCCAATAACTGAAAACTTTGAAATATAAAAAATACACATCTTGGAATATCACAATTAAAAATTTCCCGAATTCTTTGTATGTTCCACCAATTTAAGGACACCTTTCTGAAAATAATAAACACCAACAAGCCACAAGGGATGAACTTAAAAATTAAGTGCAACTTTGATATTTGTAAAACACATATGAAACAGTGTGAGTGGTTGAACTAAATGCATATTTTCAATTTTACCTGTGGGACTAGCAAAATCTACATATTTTTCATGAATATATATATATATATATATATATATATACAGAACTTCCATTCTGTATCCTATCTACCAATAACATGGCTGTGTAAGAGAAGAAAACTAATAATGGAAAAAATTGAATATTTCATAAAGATTGGGCACCTTTGGTATCCACAATACAATGCTTGTAATACATGCATACCCATTCTGATTTGAGTTCAATAATTTTTCTTCAGTAATAGATAGGAAGTAATGGGACAGACACACAGATACATAGAGATGGAGATACACAGTCCATTATATATGTAGATGTAGATGGAAAATTGAGAAAAAACAGCTACACAAGAACACCATTTTATACCACCTTGGTATATCCTAAGAAAATAAGTTAGTAAAAGAACCACTTAGATCATTACCTTCAGTAGAGGCAGCAGTGCAGCAGCTTTGGGTCCAGGAGCTACAGAGCTGCCAGCCACTGCACTGAAGCTCTGCAGTAACTGGGAATTTATAAAGCACATACAATATAGTTGAGCTTGCTTATGTATAAATTGTATCAAATACCCAATAACTTCACTCTTGTCCTACAATATGCAATAGAAACAGTGCTCAACACTAATATATTAATGAGTTTGTTACTGTAAACATATGCCATATAACTTACAGAGCACTATGTTATAAAAATAAGAATTTTAAGTAATAGCAAATCAAGTCCTGCAGTAAAATAAAGAGCAAAGTATGAAATTTTGGAATATCTACTGCTACTAAATCAGAAACTAGTGAGCACATTGAATGAGTGAAGACTAATCTAGTACATTCAACTATTTCAAGTTTAAAAATTACATATGGACAGTAGAGTTAAAAATTACTTATAAAATGCAAGTGCTAAGTAAGTTGGCCCAATGTATGTCTGCAATGTTTTAATACCAAATAAATGTAAAAATGAATTTAAGCACATCATATTCTAGTATAAATTTGAACAATATAATTATTTCTTTTAATTATTTTTTGTGAATGGTAAATTTCAGATTTGAATACTTGAACATGAAAGACGAATATTATTTTGAGATGTTCTTATTTTGCAATACAAAAGTCATTTCCCAAATGTATTTATTGCATCAAGGGCTTTCTTGATTTATCTTTAATGTTGCCAAATCTCATTTATGTTTGTTTTTTATAGTTCATTCCTGTACCCTTTGTATCCCTGCACCCTTTATATCCCTGCACCCTTTGTATCCCTGCACCCTTTGTATCCCTGCACCCTTTGTATCCCT
>VCRD01000120.1:105087-159287 GCA_006783055.1 Trinorchestia longiramus | reverse complement strand
ATATCCCTGCACCCTTTATATCCCTGCACCCTTTATATCCCTGCACCCTTTATATCCCTGCACCCTTTGTATGTTTATATCTTTACTTCAACAAAAATTGCAACACAAAAATAGCCATCCTATGAATGAAAACAACTCACCTTGTTTGCAAGTAACATGCGTACTTTAGAAGTCATGACTACTTTTTCTCTTTGAAATCATCAAAGTTTCTTCAACAGTTAATCAAAACACAGTATGCCACCTAAAGTAAAACAACCTGTACATATAATAAATAAACAGCAATCTTGATAGTGAGTATTTGACTGAGTAGATGCTTGTACATTAGTGTTCCTACATATACTAAATATCTTTAAGTACTGAAAGAAATATGTATTTTTCATAGGATACACAAACATTCATGTACAGCTATATACAAATGTACATTATATAGAGCAATTTGGACATTCAAGAAAAAATATGCCAATACTTTCATGTTAAATACTAGCCTAATAACTAAGAAATCTTTATTAACAAGACAAGGGCCCAATTAAATCTCAAGTTAAAATCATCTGAGTTGTTTTAGTTCTGAAAATTGAGTCTACAGTAATTCAATTGCCTGAAACATCTACTAAACATTTACATGATTTAAAACATTGACTTCAGTCAAAAAATAAATAGATTGCTTGATGCAAACAATTAGCATTTACCTCATCCCCCTTAACCAAACATATACCATTAACCCTTTTCTTTCACATTCAAAAATCAAAAATCATAATCAAATCATGCTAATTAAAATTAATTTCATCATGCTGTGACATTTTTGAGCTTTATCAAAACACATTTTCTTAAAACACAAAATTATGTGTACTATAGAAGTACAGTTGCATAGCATCAGAAGTTACAATGCACACAACACACAGAAAAATTAGTATATACTGTACACTGCACTGGAACTTGCAAGTGGAGACCAACAGCAGTTGAGCTCTTTGTTGCAGCCTTTAATTCCCTCCAAAATACAGAAATAAAGAGGGTGACACCCTATATTTTTTTTGTTTGTGGGCCAAGCTTGTCTGAGATAATTCCTCAGAGGTCATGATGAGTCATTTCATGGAAAGAATCAGCCAACTAAAAGCATCCCTGATGGCTAGCTTGTAATAAATAGAGACTCATACTTGGCAGATAGTCAATTCAATCCAGGAGACTGACTATTTTATGTAAATGTCTCTTATTTTATGCATGCAGTAGGAAATTCTTCCTTGCAACCAAAACAATCACATTACCTTCCTCATCCAGCCCTGCAGGCTACCTCATACCAGAGTCCTCTTCAACACATCTGGCATTTCACTGGTTTTCTTCACACTAATCATGCACCACAGCCATAAAGCTCTTTTGCTTGTGCTCATATTTACTACATTCAAGACCAGATGTTCAATTGTTTTCTCTACTACACTCCATACAAAACTTGTTATTCCTCTCATTCCACCTCCATCTGAGCTGATTTGCACTTAATGCCAGACTTCTGTTAGCAAACAGTAGCTGGCTGCCAAAACTTTCATCATTCCATATGTTCAAATCATACACTTTTGTTAGACTTTCAATTTTTTTCTTCCAGTTTTTACAGTCTCTCTTGTCCCTTCACGTCCATCATTTCTCAATAACCAGTCATCCACAGGTCTCCCAAATCTGACACATATATGTAAATCTTTCGCTTTCTTGTATAGAATTAGACTTAGACATGAGGGCCAGCTTTGGCTGGTTCCTTTGTTATAGCCTTTAATTCCCTCTAAAACATATACAAGAAGGTAGCATCCCAAAATATTTGCCTGTGGGCCCGGGACGTCAAAAATAATTGAAGGGCCATCTCGACTCATTCCATGACTCTATGCAAAAGAACCAGCCAAGTGGGAGATCTAATTTGTCATAAACAGCCCATCATGCTTGGTTTGTAGTCACAATCTGATCTAGGAAACCGACTATTTAACATCAATGCCTTTTATTTCAAGCATGTACTACTACTAAGAAATTCTTCTTCTTGTTTCACTTTTATTGGAGCTTCGAAGATGGGCCCATGCAGCACAGCACAGCAGTCACGTTACAGTCCTCATCCGGCCCTACAGGACAGCTGATACCGGAATCCTCTTCAACACACCTGGCATTCCACTGGTTCTCAAAAGGTGTTTTTCACTTTGGGTTCAAACCACAGTTGGCAATAAGGTTAAAGGTAAATATAAAATTCGACAAATAATACTCATTGACGGAAGTGAATGGTTAAAAATATTATCGACCTATGTTGGGTAAATTAATCTAAATTAGGGTAAAATTGTTACTGTCAGCCGCAAGTTCCGTCGTTTGTTTACATGACGGCAACTAGCAGTGGCAGGTGGTTGCTTCAAGTTGTTTGGAGCGGCGTTTTAAATATGATGTTACATATAATATTTCTTGATTAATAAAATCACTGTTTTACCTTTTTTCCGTTCAGTAGTATGCGTGGTTGTGGAAACGGGTAGTATAAACATGTGTCTCTGAATACTTGATTCACCAAATCGCTTTCTCGTCAAGGGTTCTTAAAATTAAACGTATTTATTTAACTTTTATAGTGATGTATGAACATTCGTCTACCTTAAGTGAACAATCTAACAATAATATTCTCGAATCAGATGAAGCTTTACAAACTTTTATGAATTTAAAGGATCGTTCTGTGCCTCAGCTTTTTGATGCAGTATTTGGATTTCTCGCAAGAACCAAACCGTGAGTAATAAAACCATGTGCATTTGAAATATCATTACGGTAAATACTTATTTTGTTATGAGTTACCATTTTACTATAATCTAGGTAAAGCAGTAGTTTGCTACTTCAACATACTAATTTTGATGTTTTAGTTTCCAATAGTTTACATTTTGTAGTAATTTCACACCTAAACCAACATAGAATTTGGTAGTGAAATTTATAAAAAAGTACTTTATTTCAGATACAGTATTAAAATTTTCCAATGGAAGTATGTTACTTATCTGAAACAATTTGAAATTATAGAATATATATGATTGTCAAGCTATGATTATATGTTGATAAAATGTGCCATAGGTTAAGGCCAGAGTTAAAATGACTATAAAACTGAAATAAGGTTGAATCAGGCCATCATTAGTACACATCAAAATTTTTTAGACATGGTGTTACAGGTGGAGAGTTTATGGTCTATTTATTTTCACCAGCCACTAAAGCTTGTGTAGTTGCAAAAAAGTACTACATGTCATGTATTGAAATTTTAGGAGTTAATTATTATTATATGACATTGATCTTCCTTAAATATTTTTCTAATTGACTACTTATCTCATGAATATATATTAATTATATGTGTTGTTTTTCAGGGAATCATTTTCTACAAGTGGTATTTCCTTGGAACACATTGTCAGCCAGTCTCTTCATAAATGGAGAACTATCTTATTGGAAGAGAATTTAACCAGAGCTGATACTGCTGTGCCATCACTCATTCATAAACAACCATTGCCTAGTGCTACAAAACCTTATGATGCAGAAAAAGCAATTGTTACTAATTTCACTCATTTCTGTAGTGAAAATATTCCATTGCAAGAAGCATCTGGTGTACTACATGATCAAATTCAGCTAGAAAGGTATGTTTTCAATTGTTTATTTAGGATTTTATGTATATTAGCTTCATTGATGTGCTGATAGAAAGCCTTGAACAAGTATCCTGCATATTAGTTTTAGTCTGACATCATTTGATGTTTTAGTTCTGTAAGCAAGACTGTATTTCAAAGCTTGGCCACATATGCAATTAAAACTTTAAAACTATAAACTTTTATAGTTTCATTTTGAAACTATAAAAATAACTCTGCATACAACAAAAGTATTTGTAAATTTCTTGATGAATATCAATGAAAGTTTGTTCCATTTTTCATACAGTACTTCATCAGTTGCCAATAGTGTATGTCTTTATCATGTAGATAACACAGGCCAACAAAAAATACTTTGTGGAATCTATCCTTAATGTCATGAGACAAATTTTATGAATTTTTGTGTGAGAAAGGTGAATATGACCAATCAAAGATTTTATTAGCTCGAGTTTCTGTGACATGCAATAGGTGGCAAGATTTTATTTTGATAGATTAAGAGAAACCAATACATTTTTATTACATATGTCAACAATATTGAAAGTGCATTTCAAGTTTCTATAATAACTGTTACATTCTAAAAGTCCTACATTTATAGATAAATACCTAGCAGGTAGTTTGTGTGAAAAGAATCATGTGCTGGCTTCATGAGGTCATTTTTTTGGCTTAATTTATTGATTATTTATTGAATATTTTATGTAACAATATTGGATTAACTCATTTCTGTATCTTTCTTGTTTCTATTCTTCTTCTTGTTCTTGCTCTACTTCTTTGTACCTTGCAATTTAAATTCTCATCTCTTGCTGCTGCAGGAAGCTAAGCCAACCACAACTGTATAACTTAGTGTATTTTGGGCTCAGTTTAATCAGGTATTTGCTATACCTGAAATATTTTATTTCTTAGAATTTGAGTTATTTACAGTAATATTATATCTGTCCATGATGGGAAGAGTCTAACTACTACTCTGAGTAAAAACAGTAGTCAAACTCTTCCCATCATGGATAGATATAATCTCACTGTAAATAACTCAAAATCTAAGAAATAAAATATTTTGGGTCTATAATTTTATGTGGGAAGCATTTGGACCTTTTAAGAAGTGATAAATATATGTATAAAACTGTGAAAATATAAATTTAAACTGATTGAAACATTGAGATGGTGAAGAGTGCTTTATTCTTGTAGATGAGGTAAATGAAGTTAAGTCACAGCTGTCAGATTAGTCATTAATGACAGAAATGCTTTGAGATGTTTTAACAAATTAGGTTTCTTTGTAAGAACCAGTTTTAATATATTTGCTACCCTCATCAACAAATGAAAATTGAACATATCTTTTTTGTGTAGATTCCAAATTATATCTGTGCTTCATCTCCTCAGAAATGGAAGCTGAGTGTTGCATGTGGATCCTTGTTTCCTTCATAAATAAAGTACTGGAAAACTTGAATTTTTCAAGTTGATCATGACCTACTTGGAATGTTTTAGATTGCAAGCAAGAGCTTATTAGCTTTTAGTATTCAACATTTTGATAGTATTTTCCAGATTTGAAGGCTTGCCATGGATTGTAAAGATTCAGATTTGTTTTAAAATTTCCTCAAAAAATAAGTGCAGATGCTCCCTGAACAAAGTATCTAACTTCCTCTTGTTCCAGGGCCATAAACGATGGCAGTAATGTAGCTACTGAAGAAATAATTGAAACGTCCAATTACTCATCAGGTAATTATATTATTTTAATACTTGTAATATCATAGTGTTTCATTTCCAATATTATATTTCATTTTCTATTTAACTACACTTACTGTAAAGCTCCTTATGTC
Source organism: Trinorchestia longiramus (assembly GCA_006783055.1). Classification (NCBI taxonomy): domain Eukaryota; kingdom Metazoa; phylum Arthropoda; class Malacostraca; order Amphipoda; family Talitridae; genus Trinorchestia; species Trinorchestia longiramus. The sequence continues at coordinate 153,868 of VCRD01000120.1, read as the reverse complement.
ATAATGTAAATTGAGATCGTATTTCTGTTTTAATTCAGGTGGAGATGCTGATCACTCTCAGGGTGTATATACATGGAGTCAGACAATGGAAGACGTCGACATTCAAGTAGCTGTACCACCTCAAATAATCAAAGGCAAACAGGTTTGTGTAGCTTCAGTAGATGCTGTGAAGTAAATATTTTGAATGAAGTAGATAGTGCGCATATTTTTTGTGAAGGATTTCACTGTCGTGGACATAATAAACAGATGTATTCAATTATCTTGACAGGGATATGGTTATGTTTGTTTTTCTCAGTATATGTATTAGATTTGGTGCTTTTAAACCTGCAGCACTTGTGACAAGACCTGTGTTGAGAGACTAGCTAATATTTTGATTGGCTTTGCCTACTTTTCCGTGTGTCTCATGAATGTGATGACGCTTCTTTCATAAACCTTCATGAAAGTGTTCTGAAAACTGAGATAATCACTTCCTTTGTATCTATCTTTTTAAGATACTTATTGCTGATTTTTCAGTGCCTCTAATGTGACTTCAATAGTGAAACACAACTCACTATCAATCTTTGACTATGCTAATTAGGCTACATTAGTGTTACATATAATTCTTTTTTAATTTTAATTGAATATAGAGTAGCCTTACCATGACAACTAGAATGTGACCGGAAAATCTTCTGATGGAAGTTGGGATTTCGATTAGGATTAGGTTACAGACTGCTTTTTGAAAATACTTCGTAGTGAAAAAATGAATTAAACTGAAATAGGAAGGAACTTTATTAACTCTTTATGACACACCCCTTGCGTTCCTCGATATAAAGAAGTCTAAGTAAAGTCAATTTACCCGCCGTAAATGATCATAAATTTTCCCCGCAGCTTTCCGTGGAAATAAAAGACTCGAGCGTACATGTGGCATTGAAGAGCAGTGGTGATGCAGTGCTGCTACATGGTACACTGAGGCAGTCTGTGGACAGCACAGAGAGCTTGTGGGACCTTGCTCCTGGTCGTCATGTCACGGTGAGATGATGCTAGCTTACTTCCTAATATGGCCTGGGTTTCAATTCCAAAAGTGATGAATACCTTCTTTGTAAGACGCTTGCTCACGTTCAATAATTAAAAGAATTATTGTCAATTTCAAATTATTTTAAAATCAGATGACTGTTGCTAAGGACCGTGCATCACTGCTAAGATCACTCTTACTGTTGCTGCCGTGGTTAAACCAACATTGTAATGATAATTTCAGAATTGTTGAGAAATTATTTTTGACGTGTCTTAGTCCCACGCATTACGTGTTACACTTTTACAAAATGATTTCTGCTATTGATTCTTATTTATTTGCACCAGGAAAAGCTAATTAGAATTTTTTTTTTCTGCTGTGGCCGATGACGAGTGCTGTTTTGTTCTACATACCCTGTAGTTAACAAAATTCATTGATTTACATTATCTCTTTAAGATTATATTCACACATAGTTTATTCTTGATCGTTTTCTCTAAATTTAATCATGTAGTAGGTTGTTACAAAAATAATGGCCGATTTCAGGTGCGTGCGAGCGGCCATTATTTTTGTAACAACCTAATATTAAAACAATTCTGTATAAAATAATACATAATTTAGTTACAGTAGAACTCTCGAAGAAATTGGGTCCCAGGAAGTGTATTTACGAAGGGAACATCTTGAAATATTTTCTGTATTTGCATTTACTTAGAAAATGTGCGTATTGATTGTGTTACGCTTAATTTTACTGCCTGTATTTGGTGTGCAGTTGCAAGGTGAAGCAAACAACTGTTCGTAGAAAATTTCGGTGAAAGAAATACGAAAAATTAAAAAATCATCAAAAACTAAAAGGTGATCGTTTCAGCTTAAAAAATGTACTGTACATGTCTATAATTATTTGTTTCATTGAATATTTTACGTGTCTCTCATTTTTAAGATCTGTTCTTGTTCAGTCAATTGGTGTTTTGACTAATTTCCTGTTACTTTTGATTTGTAACTTAAAAAAATTGAATTAGTCATGACTCAGGAAGACTGTAATATAAAAACTTAGTTACTGGCGAAGTTCATAACTCATAAAGGTTATAACTCAAGAGTTCTTCTGTAGTACATTATTATTCAAATGTGTCTTCCAATGAATACTTAGAGAATGCTTTACTTTCAAACTTTGCTCTTTTATTTGACCTGCTATTGTAATTCCGTCTGTGTAACCCGAGTTCGACGAAAAAATTGAATGTATATTTATTGTGGAATTTGAATGTGTTGTAGCTGCATTTGTGCAAGCGAGCAGCGCGTTGGTGGCATGACAGTGCCGTGGTGGAGGTTAAGGGGATGCTGGAGGGAGCGACGGAGCCAGAGCGAGACTTCAGTTCCATGCCTGAGGACGAGCAAGCTGATATTCGCAGGATCGTCTTCGATGCTGAACAAAAAGCTGCCGGCCAGCCTACGTCCGACACACTCGTGAGTAAACCTTACTGAAAACTTCCGTAAGCACAATTATTTTTATACGAAAACTTAGTGTATTCCCGAGTTATGAGTTTTTTACAGTTTTTCTAGAACCTAATAATGCAATGATTTTAACGCATGTGAACGTAAATTTCTTCCGCAGAAAATGGAAAGCTTGCTACGCAGTGCATGGGACGCTCCAAATTCTCCATTCCAAGGCCAAGAATTTGACTTGAGCAAAGTAAACGTAGTCCCACAAGGGCCGTGAGGCTTATGTTTTAAAGCATAAACTTATATCAGGATAGGAATAGGGAATAAAGTGCTAGTTTTCACTGGTCTTTTTTATTTATCGACAAATTTCAGTTGTGAAGGAGGAACCCTTATAAGTTAACTTTTCTCTTACCGTGCAGCAATACAGTAAAAGGCACGAATAACTCGTTAACGCGAATTATATATAGTTTTCTTTGTTCTAGTTACGTCAGTTTCTTCGATCATTTACAGTCCATTGTTACGTTGAAACAGCCAGAAGGATGCACAGTGAAATAAAACACGTTCGAGCTTTAAGATTTGATTGCAGCACATGGAAGGCCACAGGAAGTGCGACACTCGACAGCCAAAATTAAGCTACATTTCATGATGAGTGCACACATCACATTCAAAAAGGTTTATTCCTTATAATGAAATCTGAAATCTTATGGAACACAAGATGAAGCTAACTTTTCTCAGCAAGGATCATCGCTCGAGCGTTTATCTGAAAATTGACGTTCGTGCACATGAAAAGGATCGTCTATAATAAACTATGGAGATTTGGCTCATTAAGTTTGGCTCAACTACGCGAGTTTCAAATTGAGTTTTATGTGAAATACACAAAATTTCTTCTTTAGAGCCATCCTAAACTAGAGCGCTGAATTAGGATCTATTCGGAAGTACTTTTTATCAGCAGTAAAAATTTGCTAAAGTCCGTTGTACTTTAGCTTCAGCCTGTTACAAAATAAGTGCTTAAAGAACTTACTGAAAGTGTTTTGTCGCATCTCCCTAAGCAAAGCCTTAAAACTAAAATCAACTTCTTTGGCTAAAACAGTGCGGTCTTAAAGAAGCAAATACAGTGCTCACCCTTCATGCTCATTCCGCATTCGTGGACCTCAAACCACATTTTGAGAAAATTTCAATCTATTTTGATGAATACAAAATGTGCAGTTATGTATTTAATTACTTTCATACATAGCCACGTCATGACTGAGAAGCAAGACCAGGCAAGTGGCGTTCACGTCTGCAGGGTGGAGAGAATAGTAATAATAATAACGAGGGTTTGTTAGCGCTTCAGTTGATCCTACTATAGAGAGAGATTCATTGTAAACGAATAAGTTTACAAGTTCAGTGCACGCTAATCAGCAACGTTTACAATGAGAGATTCATTGTAAAGGTTGCTTATTAGCGTGCACTGAACGGTTTGACAAGAATTGGTGAGAAGCAGAAAATGAGACCTTCATATTATAAATCCACCTTAGATATTCAAAAGTGAGCACAAAATACACAGCACGTGCTAGCACTGTTCACAGCTTCTCTAAGATTGCTTCCTACTAACACTGAACTTCGAGACGTTATGAAAGAGCTTAATTACAGAATTGGCAAACACGGATCACTGGAAATACAGTTTAAAAGGCTGAAAATATGCAGGAATTACGTATCCACATGAATCGACAACTCAAGAACATTGATGTACAATTACGAAATCGACGAACAGTTCAGAAAAAATGAACAATTAAAGAATGAAGTAGAAAGACAATAAGAGTTTATAGACACACAAGCAGGAGGTCACTTCCACAGAAAATTGATCCCTTCCTCGCGAGAGAAGTAGAAAAATTAAAAATAAAGTCGACCTAACTTGCAAAAGCCACCTGCAACAAGTATTGTAGATGCTGTAGTGAGTAAGTAGAATTACAACTGAACGCTCTTGACCACAACATGCACTGACGAGAACAGACATTCAGTATACAGGTATGAGTAGCTCAGGGATCTGGCACAGCTCTCAAGCAGAGCTCAGTTTCCCAACATACGCTAAAAAACTAACTTCCAACGTGCCCCGAGGTAGGGAGACTGAAGAAGATTCAATAATTTCTTAGGTACAATGAACGTCATTTAATCGCACATGTGCCACATGCATATAATCTCAAAAAAAAAAAACAATGCACATTCGTCTGAATAAAGCTCTTGCATCCAAGAAATTCGTCACAAAAATGAATTAGAGTCGCGCACCATTTTTGAAAAGAAGCGTAAAGACTTACAGGAGATACCTAGACAGACACGTCGGCCACTGCAAGTTGCCACGTGGGATTAAAATGGAAAACAACCTATCTCTTTAGTACATGTACCAGGCAATCCCTCCCCCATTAAAAAAATTTATACGATGAATGCGTACACTTGACCATTTAAAATAATAAAAAAAGAGTAAACACAATCGAATGAGATGGTCTTCTTCCGATGAGCGTGTCCAGCAGCAGAGATGTGGAGTACGTCGCTAATAATGAAATGAACATTATTATTCCAACATGATTGGCAGCAAGCAAGAAATAGGAATGTTTTCAACTATCTGGCTTGAGCTGATGTGATGTAAGTGATGACTTACGAGTACATCATTGATGAATAAACAAATTATCATATTCATGGTTTAACCACTACAGTCACAATACTTGATGAAAACTGAGACTACATTAGTCGCTACAAATGTGCTATCAACGAATTAAGACAACGAAGCTGTTAGATAGTAACAGCTGCACATTTTCTAAGTGAGTACGGCATTAAATCGAAATAAAATATAATGCTTGCGTTCTTTTACAGTTTGCGTGCACGGTGTTGTGTCGCAAGAAAATGAACAGACGGACAAATAAAAATGATCACAAGTCACCAGTACAATCATCTCAACTAATGTAAAGCTCAGCTAAGTCGGGCACTACAATTGTCACTATATTCCCAAGACGATATATAAGACAGCGGTGGCTACACTTACACGAGCACTACAAAAAGTGGCCATACATGAAGGCATCTCTATAATTACGCAGGAGTATTCATGAACACCAGTAGGTAAAGCCAATAATTATATTTTAGCACTAGATCGTACCGAAGCAGGTCAGACTTCCATATGCAATTTAGCGTGGTGCTGTCAAGACAGCTCAGTTCATGGACTCGCACCAACTACGTGAAGCATTGTTGATGTTTTTCCTCTCTCCTGAAACACTACACAACCTCGAATATTCTTTCTAGTACAACACCTAAAACGAACGTACGAGAACAAAGCAAAGTAATCTCACCAGGCCCATACGGAAATCCTTACAACCACATGTTGCAGTACTGACAGAAATTTATTATTTGCTACTAAGAGAGAGAAAAATACTTCATTTCGTCTGGCATTACCATTAAAAATTATGAGCTCAGAAAGATTAACGACACATAATTTCTTTAAAAAAGGCTAAATGTTGTCATTTTTTAGTTCCGTCTCTGCCTCTCATCATTCTAAAGATTTCTGACTGAACATCAACATAGAACAGCTCCTGTCAGTTGTGATTACTTCACTCAGCCTAAACATGGGGCATAGGAACACACGAATCATTCATCCCATACAACATTCGCTTCGACACAAGCAAGTGCATCTTAGATAAATCTTTCCAGTAAGGCTAGTCTCCGTTTCTTCCAATATTAAATAGTATGTACTAAAGTTGAGTCCGCCCATAGCACCACTCTCCATTAACTTGCAGTTACTTATTTCTCTAACTACCATTATTTCTTAACTTAACCTTTCAATAAGGTTAACCAATCAATTACTGAATAATAGGTACTAAAAAATTAATTAACCAATCACCGACGTCAATAAAATAACCATCCAAAATACCGTTAGCTAATAAAGTCATTTTGTTTTGTAATTTTTATTACACTTTTTCTTCTAATATCCGGCTATATATATGCGACTCAGTTGTCGAAATCATTTTATATTTAAAACAATAATTACGCTTTAGCGAAGCCCAAATATGACACTTGAAAACATGGATGCATCTATGGGTATTTTTGAGCCTCTTGCTGAAGAAATTACAGTTCCAGTAGAGAGGTGTTATTGATATTCCTACCAAAGATCTCAAATTAAATGAGCCTTCCATTCCTTGTACAAACAGCAGACACAGCCGAAACCGATGCTTACTCTCCCAACAAAGTTAAAACCAAATAACTGACTATTTAGTTGGCTCTACGAAGTTTAGTCTCCCGCACATTGAACACAACCACAGCACTCAGAACTGACAAAGCTGAAGTGGAACTCATCTACAGAACAAACCTCTACGCTCGAGACGTCACTGATAGCACAAGTAAAATAGCAGCACGTGTCACGCTCAGTCCGTCAAACGGTTTTTACAACCATACCATCAATTAATAAGAACATAGTCAAATTTACTCAGCAGCCACAGAAGCAGGATCGCTAGGAGAAGGCAGAGTGGAATGTGTGGCCTCTGCAATTTCATTGACAAGCTGCGAGTCATCCCCGTGCAACATCTGAGTGAGCAGTTCATGCAGGGGTTGAAACACACGCCTGTAGCCGCGGTGATTCAGGTGCAGGTAATCGTACATGTCACGATGGCTCAACGTGCCGTCTGCTTGCAAAAGGTCACGTCCTAGATTCAGCATCTGTAGGTAATGAGGTCCATTTTAGAGCAGCTGTGGCATGGCATGATTTACGAGCTTTAGAACGCACACAGAACACTTGGTACATATTAATACTTAGTAGATAGAAAATTGGCTTCCAAGGCATTGTTGAGAGCCGCCGCTTTGCACAAACGTAGTAAGTAACAAAATAAATAAGGATGATTCAAACACTGAAGTTTAACTCAAATGGAAAACACCAGTGAAATAATGATTAGCAGTGTATTTCTCTTAAAATAAAGTACTTCCTTGTAGGAAGCGGTAACCATATATAAGCTCTTCAAATCACAAATTATGACTTTAATTACAACAAATAACGAGGCTTGACAGTATATCATTGACAAGTAGGAATAAGGTAAAGAAAACACTCACCTGTAACCGGTCAATTTTTTTACTATCTTCAGCTAAAATTTCATTAATTTTATCGTGTTTCTCGCGCAAAGGATTTGGTTTTTCTCCCCTTGGTAGTAATGCCTGCAAGAAAATAAAAAATTAACTTCCATTGAGGTCCAAATAGGTTCAAATTAGGCAACAGACATGAACAATTAGATAAATATTAAAGAAACTTTCAAACAGCTTTAAAGAATTTTCAAATTGTTCTACTTAATAATTTCCTACTTAAAGAAGCAGTTACAAAGGTTTCTAATGTAAGGACGGATTCCAGAGCAGTAATGCAGCTGCTTAAACCTATAATTCTCTTCATGAACACTCATCCCACTAATTTTTTCCAGAAAAATCAATGGAAGCAGCATATACAACTTGACTAATGAGTACTAACTTTGAGAATGTTCTGAAAAATAGAAATAAATTTAAATAAACTAATCGCTCCCTATTCCTTGATATAGTACGTAATAAGTTATGGTTAGAATGTAAAGACTGAACAGCATAGGCAACCGCCACGGCACGCTGTCAATAGCAACTGTGGCAACATCCATTAACTGTCAAGGTTTATTGCCTAATTCTCACTAGTAAGCTAACTTCTTACACGATACTTTTTCAAACGCACTCACATACAAGATGAATTCCTTGAAATATTCATTATACAAAAATATTTAAAAAATTATCACACGGAAGAACTTCGTGATATATCATTTTCTACACACCGAGAAGTACAGCAAATTTGCGTATATAAATGCATTTTTAACGCTAATATCTAAACTAAAATCATCATCGGATTAAAGGGCAATGGTTCTGGTCGCAGCTTATACAGGGTAGGGCATAAATACTGCTGCAAAACAAACAATTTTTTCGTGAAAAAAGAGATTTCTTTCAAGGTCTGACTTCAACAAATAGTGATTAACTTATATACAACTCCAAAACAATTATTCAAAATATTTCCCTTTCGCCCTAACTTCTTTGCAAAGTGTTTAAAGAGTCTTTATTGACCGCAAGAAACTACACTTCTAACTGTATTTTCTCTCAGCATTTATTCAATTTTAACTTAAGAACTTTGATACTCTTGCACGGAGTAGAGCACTTCATATGTTCTGTTTATCAATATTCTGTTGATTTTGAAGTTTCCCTCGTTTGAAAATTTCGAATAGATTCGGTCCCTTTTCATGCTTCTACAATGAAATAATTCATGGTTAATTGTTCTGTAAAAAATTAGGTATATCCTTGATAATGAACTATAGAAAATTCCATTGTGTCATATTTGTAAAATACCAATTATTGAAATTGATTTGAAAACATGTAAGAGGAATTATGCCCCACTCTGTAATACATTGAAACAAGCTTCCCAGTGAAGAAAATTCTTTGTGAGGCACTACAAGATTATTGCTCGTTTATACTAGTGCATTATTGAGATCGTGTACACAACCCTGGCAACTGATGGTTAGGAGTCATGTGAATGGCTTTGACTCATTTGACCAAACTTAACGCTTCTCCAATAACCAAACACCTCAGTGGCTGAAGCACTCAGATTAGCACTATGTGCAATACAACAGACCATCCTTAGTAATAAAAATAAATGATGAAATTTAATTTTTTTTGTCTTTTTCAAGCTTCTCACTTCTTTTTCATTATTAAGTAATGAGCACGGTAAAACCAAACCCTGAAGAACTAAGCCAACAACATCTCAAATGCTACTCTTTGATTAACAACAATACTGACCAGTATTGTATAAGGATAACTTATCATAAGTCTGTGTGTTACTTCACTGCACAGATGTACAACTAAACACATACCAGTAGCACAATGTCAGCATGAGGCTGTTTTTCCCTGAGCACTTTGCAGACCTCCATGATGCCTTCAGCCACCTGCTCTGCACTATGCTCGTGGTTGTTGGTGCCCACCAGTACCACAATCACCTGAAAAGTGTTGTAATATCAAACATCTTTGCACATTGCACAACAGCTTTCACATTTTTCTGTAAGCTATGTTAATGGATTATTAAAATGACGACATCAGATAAAGCAAATTACACAAAGCAATGAAGTAACCATTCAACACATATTGGGCTTCTTTTAATTCCTAAGCCATAAGCCCCCTTCAATTGTACCCATTTATTGTAACACCTGTGGTATAAATAAAATCCAGAATTTACTTCAAACAACATGATTTTTTAAAATATATGAAAGAAATGACAAGTAAAATAGAAATTAATAATTGATAGGTCTTATGCATAACCTACATTCATTATTTCTTATATTACTAAACTCATCTTAGGTAAGCAGAAAATTGACATGGAAGAATTTTGAATAGCAATTCTCCCTATGAACACATGCAGTAGAATTCCTTTAAACCGGCACTTGCTGGCCAGGCTTCATATATTTATTCATCACGTTTTTTCTTCTTTAACTGCTTTAAGCAATTGACATTGTTTTCCTTTTATGTCTAACATGTCATGAATTGTTTGTGGTTACTTAGATGATATTAACCAGCAACTGCAAAGTCCCATGGGTGCCAGTTAAAAAGACTTCTCCTGTACATAGCAGCTCAACACAGCATCAAAAAGCTAAATGAGTACACATGATTGTACTTACTTTAGGTTGTATGCATTCCAGTTCACCATTGTGGAGGCGCCAGAGCACATGCTGTGTGGCATCACCTCCTACTGAGAGGTTCATAGTGTGCAGAGGAGCAAACCAGTTCTCCCACAGCTCTGTTATTTGAAGGTTGGCAAGCATTGAGTCACCAACCATCACAACATCAGGTTCCAGATCACGAGCTTGATTCACAAAATGTTGATGCTGCAAAAACAAAGAAAAGTATGAATCCTTCAAAGTTGTTACTTTACAAAACATAAAAAAAATAATTGGTACTAATTCCCTCAACAATGCCACAGAATAGCTAGTAGGTTTATATTTATACACATATTAAACTAGAAAAATAACTAATCTCAAATGCCCATCATTAAATTTGATACTATCTCAATGAATTCTTCAGTAAATGAAACACAGAAGTAAAAACCTTAAGACAATGCAAAGTGCAATTTGTGAAATGACTTTATTCTGAACAATTTAGTAAATCAATTGATGTTTATCATCTTGAATAGATTTCTGATGTATTAACTAATTCCTGTCATGATCCATATGGGAATTCATCTGAGTTTAAATTGTTGTTTCAAAAATTCTAGCCTAAAAAGATGCATCAATTAAAAAAAAATTTGCAAAGCAGCTCTTTCTATGAAATTAACCTTCTACAAAGGTGTGTATTCTGAGGTTGATGACAGATGAAGGCAGGACCCATTCACATGACAAACTCAAGTTCTCACATCTGATGTACAAAGCTCAGAAAGTTTGCTTGTTTGGCAAGCTTTCAGTAATCCAAGTTCTTAACTTGAGGATAAATTCTGATGTACATTTGTAGTTACTTCCCAAAACCGTAATTCTAGAATAATTTACATTGTTACTTATATTTTCCAGCTTGAATAACATGAACAACTTATATCCTTGGCAGAATGTATTCCCACATTTCCTTATTTTTTGGCAGGACACAAGGTAAAGCCCTCTGAAAAGCTATTTCTAAGATTCATAAGTTTTTGGCATTACATAATTTCATGCTACTAAGTTTATAACCAACATGATGGTACTACCAAAATGCTTTCTTCTCATCTACATATTGAAGGCCTTGCCAGCTTACAAATGTAATGAAAATCAGAAAAAATTAATTTGCTAATCAGCTATGCAGAATGTGGGCTCAAAATTTAATCATTTAGAATCAGTACCTCTGTAGGTATTGTGTTTTTAATAATAGTTCTTAATTTATTATCAATTGTGTTTTTCCATTCCTGGTACTATAGACACCTTTCAGCTGCCTTAAACAGGAGATAGTTATCTCAAAAGGATATTATCAGATTCAGTAATTCAGATGATAATATGAATCAATTTGTAGCCCCATAACATAAGTAAACAAAATGATCCCCATAAATACAGCCATAAAACAGATATTCAAAATAAAATTTGCAAGATGAAAAAAATCTGACTCGTTAGTTCATTGAGGTTTTGCTTGAGCGTATCTCAAATCCACAACTACGTAGCACACCACGAGCTACAAACTCACCATACTCAGCCACCGACCATCTCCATGAAGATCGTCCACTGGAGTTGGAATGATGGCAGGATTGCTTGCCATCTTAATGAGATGTTATGACAGCTTGCTGAGTAAATACTTCCTAATTTTATATATATGAAGAGATGATGACTAACAACTGGAAATATTGGAATGATCTTTCTGAAATGAAAATTTGATACATAAAGCACAACAGCTTTTGAATCTTGGAAATCATTGCATGCACAGTACTTATACTTTAACATACCATGTTTTCTACACTATAAAGTGCACCTAAAAGCCTTAAATTTCCACAAAATTGGCCATATGCTAAATAATTCAGTACAGTTGATATGTGTACCTGATTCTAAAATCTGTCACAGACACCACTAATTTTGTTTATGCATGTTAAGTACAAAAATAGGCTCATAATTGAGGTGCATCTTATAATCAAGTGTGCCTTATAGTGTACAGTACTTTACATAGCATCATGAATAAAAATTCCTTAAATTATCATAAGTGTTAATTATTACAAAGCAAACAAATCCAGAGTCATACAGCACCAATAAAGCAAAAAAATTGAATTAAAATATAGTATAAGGATCTTGACTAGTTTTTTCATATTAATGTCCTATTTTGCCAACATTCCAGAAAAACATAGGTTGATACTTGCTGCAAAACTTGATGAATATTTGCAGTCATGTGACAACTCAAAAAATTTAAATATTAAAAAATAAAACAATAAAAAATAAACACATTACAACATATTTCTAATGAAATAATCCAAATTTTTAAAAACCATGGCTACAAGTAGCAACTTCATCTGTAAAGATCAGAAAAGACTTATGAACATTTTGCAAAAGAGGCAGATTTAATCTGTCTCCATGTATGTACTTTGGTTCAGTTACACCATAAGTAGATCAAATACATGAGATATATTTTTTCATTAGCTCTAAGTCCCCAATATCTCCTGGGCACCACTGAAGACACTCAATATCACCATAAATTATATTCTAATTTTTATAACATATACCTAACACAAATTAGTAAAGGCCACACCCTAATCTGAACAAAATAACCATGAGACAAAAATTTATATAAATGCATAAACTCTAAATGCAGTTTGAAAATCAGAAAATGAATTATTGCATTAGTACCCATATGAGAGAAAACAAGATTGAACTAATGGCTTATGCATTAAAGTTTTACTTAGATCTGGTTTACAGCGAAAATCTATTTCAGATCGTGCAATTAACTAACAGCTCGTGAATACAGAAAAATGCACATACTTTCGCACAAAGAGGTCAAATATTAAAAACCAACACAATGTTAATGGGTACTGCCGGAATAGCCACAATTTTCTTCACAGACATCATTCTCTACTGTCGGAGACTCTGAGTTGGATTAGGATGCTGTTCGCCTGTTGGTCTGAGAGAAACATTCCATGTTCACTTCTTAATAAAAATCAATAACGAAGAAAATTATATTATTTTTAATCATTCTTTCTTTGATAACTTTACATAACGGCATTAAAATTATTATATGATACTGATTGCACTAGCCGTAAATTAATATTCGATTTCAGTCATATATGTATGACAACTCTAATCTTTTCCCCCGTCTGGAAGGTAGGTACGGTTAGTTACTAAACTGGAGCCTCCGTAAAAAGCCTCCAAATAGGCTTCTTGCAAATGTAGTAACACTCAGCCCACCATCCTGGACTCAAGGGAAGGAAGGTGCTAGCCCTGATCTATTCCCAGTCCGTTTTCTGTATGAATGATGAAGGCTGTATTGAATTATAAGGTGAGAATTGCGCAACTAAAGAATAAAACATGGAAACAATTTTTTTAATGAAATCTGAGTAAAAGTCTACAGGAAAAAATTAGCTGGGAGTATATAAGAAAGCTAAGAAATCAAAATAGTATTCGTGTCAGATTTGGGATACCTATGGACGACTGTTATTGAGAAATTATGGAAGTGAGTGATCGGAGTAACCTTGTAAAATATGGAAGAGGGAAATTATAATACAAACTATCAAAAAATCTCAGTCTTAAGAAATAGAAGTATGTATAGCATTACTGGAAAGACTACATTAACTAAGAATGTTTATAAGAATGTACCAAAGATTGAAATGTTCTATGATGGAAGTTAGGGCAGTTAACCCCTGTTTGCCATCAAGTATAAGGAATTAAGAGTAAATTGGCATATATGGAGATGGAATAATAGGAATACCGAGTGAGGTGTGTCCAGGTGGTTTCCAGGGCTAGGTGAGGGCTGACAATGGCGTAATCAGGGAAAGAAGGATTTCCTATGGCAGGGAGGCTGGTGAGGGAATCTTGATTTAGAAGGATGAGGGGGCTGGAGTCGATGGCACTAATTATGCTTGTATCCCTCGCTGCAGCCCCGTCGTCGTTTGTTAATGAGAACCAGGCGGGATAATGAGTGTTGAAATCGCCCATTATGATTATATTCAGGTTCGTTTGATGGTCGAGGAGGTGGAAAACGTCGGGTTAGTAAGCAGAAGGGCAGGAGGTTGAAAGGGGTATGTAAATGTTGAAGTCCGTAGGGGCATGTCGACCTTCAGTGAAAAATTTCAAAAAAATTGATTTACATTTTTGAAGATTTTCAAATTTTAATATTTGTTCTTCCTTAATTTTAGACGACACATTTTACTTGAATAAGAATAAATAAATGAATTGGCGATCGTTTATACATTCTTTATTTAACGAGACGCCACTACGTTGGCCTTTCAAGTAGAGATTGCTATATTTCTCTCTACTGTAAGATGCCAGTATTATACACGTGGAACTTCTAAACACTAACCAGCCAAGTAGCACAAAAATAACACAAACACTTCCTGCTCAAATCTTCATCAAGCTTACACTGACCAGCTGCATGATTCAGTTACATATTGGTCTTACGTACCTGCCTCCTCATTACGTAACATGTCACACAAGTACCTCCATCATTACGTAACATGTCACACAAGTACCTCCATCATTATGTAACACGTCACAAGTATCTTTTTCGTCATCGTGTAACACATGTTACCAGTATTTTGTCCCAAGGATCTTCCTCACATTACAAGTCAACTGTCTATTTATTTTACCATGCATTTTGCTGGTATTTTCATAACCATTAAGTCACTAATGGGCCCAAGTATCTTACTGAATATGCCACAAATGTCCCAAATATCCATCTCACCATTAAGTCACACGTCACAATTATGTATCTTCTTCATTAGGTTACACATATTACAATTATCTTCATCTTTATGTCACATTTCACAAGTATCTACCTCATTACGTAACTCGTGTCACAATTATCTTCCTCATTATGTCACAGATGCGACAAGTATCTTCCTTGTCATTATGCTACCGAGTTCATCATTATGTCACACATGTCACAAGTATTCTCGCATCATTATGCCACATATGTCATAAGTATCGTCCTCATCATTGTCACATACCTGATACATGGAAGGAAAAAATTGAACAAATATCAGACACTTCACCATAACTGAACAAACTACTGCATAACCTATTGTAGCTAACAAAAGTAAAATTTTCCCTTTCTCTCGCAATCACAACAGGGAAAATTTTAAAAGAAATTTACATCACGCGCCTATGACCATTGTGCTGTTACTTCCCTTTGATTTTCATTAAAAGAGCTCTGATTAAGGATTTAAGTAAAGTGACTATGTGCCCATGGAACACGATAGTAATGGATGAGAGGAAAGTAGAATGCAATTCCCGCAAGAGCACGAAGGAAACCATCAACTGCGCTGCTCATTATGAATTAATTACACCATGAATTTTTTGTTAACCGTCGAGAGCGAAGAAAAAAAAGTGTTCAGCAGTGGAAGACGCTTTGCAGGATTTCTATTCTATGACATGACAACCTCACCCACGCGAACGTAGGAGATAAGTAAGCCCAGTTAACAACGATTGACAAACAAAAATCAAACTCCTACAACGCGTTGTTTCTGTAGTAGATCAAGATTCTATTGGAAATGTCAAGTCTAAGAAGTGCTGACTTATACTGTCAGCATAACTAGTTCTCAGACTGTTCCGGAGGGGTTCTCGACCTGTAACAACCATTATTACGATTGCTTTAATATCTGTGGATCCATGGGCATCACAGGTGCAGTGCTGTAAGCTTGCAATAGCTAAACAATGAACACAAAAAAGCAAGCAAACCTCAAATGAGATTATTACGGAGCGACGCAGCTCAATTTGCCGTAGGACATAAGAGAGTAGGAAGTCATCCTGAGAATGCTACCGATTGAAAATTCGAACATTCTCTTGAAAAAATTAAAAAAAATGCTTCTTTATAAGGAGCACAAGCTTCGCAAGATGTGCTTTATAAGCATCTGCTTCAGCACACCACTCAAAAGGTGCTACATCAGTTTGGCCAGTCTCATTCAGCATTAAGAAGAGTGCGAACAAAAATTTGATACCTTATATAACACAAAGAGATTTCTTTACTTCCATTAACTTGGGCTATGCCCAAACATTTCAATGCATGTACACATCCCACATGGATTATAAGAGGGCACCATTTCGGGATGTTTAGCGCAGGTTCAGGTTAATTAGGCGGAATACAGATTGTGCGAGTAGGTTCGGGGAACGTATAGGAAGAGTTGACACAAGGGCCCGCTAATATCTCTACATCACAAAGTTTACTAACACTGCTATACATTTCACTAACAGGCATTTTTACTTATTATACTATGAAAGACTTGCGTTAGCGATGAGTCGACAACTTTTCCACATTAGTTTTCTTCAATTATTAGTAGCTAAGATTTGGACAGACACATAAAGTAAAGAGCGTCACACACCACGAATGTTAGAGACAAATTATAATTTAGAACTTGCAAGTTTCAGCAAACTAATGTAGCCCTTTTTATGTTACTCAAGGAAAGAGTTCTGAACGCCTGGAATAGAACAGGCATATCTTGAGATGGTGCGTTTTTAGAGCACATGCAAGACCACTGAGCCCTGCATTTGCCTCACAAGAACAGCTGGTTGCCTGAGTTCTGTGTGGACTACACAGTGATGCAAGTACTACGACAAACCACGGTCAGGAAGCCACATTTAGTGCATTGCGCTAGGCGTTCGTTTAGTAGACACAGTTTCAACTCCAGCCACAGACTTGAATTCAGCGATGCAAGTACGGAGTTGAGAGAAACGAATATCTACAGATGGTGCTGTTGACTACGCCAGATTCTCCGTGAACATGCCGTTTTATTTTCTCCCAGCGAATTAAAGCTGAGGATAACGTACAAGTTTCCTTGATCACACCAAGTACAGAGAAACATCTAGAGTGTAACTAGAGAGCATCCCTTCAAAGATGTGGGACTATTCCCTGGTCCATGCAGTAGAATAGCTTGAAGGATCACATCAGTAAATAAAATGACAAGAGCATTGCACAATGTTAAATTTCATACTAGAATCTGGATGTACATCGAATAACAGACGATGCATAATAGTTTAGATTATCACTACATTACAACGTTTCGATGGTATACATCAACATTGAATACAAGTGAAAGACAGTCAGCCAGCCACGGTGGCAAAACACTTCGAACTAATCAATCAACTTTTCTCTTTCAGAGCATCGCGGTGCTGACACATGAATTAACGACCGAGTAAAACAAAGTAAGACATTAGTGCACTCTCTTGCATTACACAAATCTAGTTGTCAATTCCTCAAAACTTAAAACATCGTACGAACATGTGTCTTTTTTTTAGTGATGAGGCGTAAATTTGCTCTTAGCCATGAGCTGATGAATAGTTACTAAGAACACTTATGTTGACATGTTGTGCAACATGGCATATTTTCGAACAAGCGAAACAACTTGACCAAGTCTCCGCACCAAATGTCTTCGTTAGGCAACTCTGCATCCCAACACTCGGTCAACTTCAGCTTTCAACTCACGGACTCTCAGCAACATGCTAGCAGCAGGTGACATACGTCAAGCTGAAGAAAATTCGAGTTTAGCAGTTCTATGCTACGTATGATGCGTGACAACAGCTGATTAACTACAGATTCAGAATTGTAAGTACTTATAGTTCAAAATTTAAGAAGGCTTCAATCCATGAGGATGAAATAATGAAGGCAATTAATGATGATATATAAGATAGTAGGTGAGCACATCAACTAGAGGACAGGGTCACACGTTACATTAATTCATATATTTAGGTTAAATAAATATCACACGAAAAACATATCGATAAGTGCATTACATAATGTTCAGGTTATTATTCCAAACGGCAAAGCAAAACGATGTATGCTCTCATACCTGGGTACAAAAATAAATGAAAGGTTTCTAACTAATATCATTACAGCTTAAACAAGCAGTAAACTGATTAGAGAAGTTTCTGCCGTACTGGTGATGGTTAGCTTCACGACAGGGGTATTGAAAAAACTACAGCACCAAGAAAATACATGTATGTCTCAAGTATCGAAGTGGTAACGAACAGGAAGAGGGAGGTAAAGAATCATTATTATACTCCTGGTCTAACCACTGCAGCCGTAATAGGAACCATTTCAAAAGTGATGCGTGGTATCAAGAAGTATTCCTTGTTTGATTCTAGGGTCTCGCATCATTCAGAAATGGGAGTAGGTCTCATGGTTCACAGTAGGCAGGTAAATAAAGTAGACCTTTATATAGAAGTCTCGTTATCATCACGACAATATCGTGTGGCGCCCCAACAATAACATCCAAACGGGACGGTCACAAGAAATCTCTACTCTCATACACTTCATCTGCCTCTAATTTGGTCAGGAAAAAATAAAAGTTTTATATCATTGAAGAATGATAATCCTGTAAAAATAACAGTTCTAATTGCCAAACATCAGTTAACTATTAAGAAAATAATATAAAAATGTTAAATATTCAGGAACTGGGGGGTACATTCAAATCCACTGCAGATTGTTTGCTATCCTCGTGCTTATAAATTTCGCTGGCCAAGAAAGCACATGTTCTTATAAGTACTTTAAAGAAGTTGTATGATGGTCAAGATCAGACGCTTTTGAAAATCTTTGTCTCAACCAATAAACCATGACTGTGGAACGTTACAACCGAAGTCAGTGCTGCAGTAATATGTATAAATAATCCAACAAGTCTTCATCCCCCTAGAAATGAAGACCAAAGTAGGAACTTGGGCTAACGCTACATCATCATTCCTTTAATAGGTCCTTACTCTACACTTGACGTACAAATAAATGTCGTTAGATGAAACGATAGCATCATCAAGCTTTGATTCATGTAGTCTATTAAATTTCCTAATTATAGCGTTCCGCTTCATCTCAATAAGCTCAAATGATCTGATATCAGCCTTCATTTTCATCAATGCAATACAATAAAACATGTGGCAGCTTCTGGACTTCAGTTAAGGATTTGAAAATCATCGCACTTGCTGGAGCTTGACTGACGAGGAGTGACACTACTGCTCCTCATGTTCTTCACTTCACGAGACGAGTTTCTACGTCGCGTGTTGTGCTGTGAGAGAGAGCTAGACAGCAGCGGTTCATCGAGGTGATCTGAGCGTCCTACATCCAGCGTGACCACGTCAGTCAAAATACACGACTCCTCAGCCCAGACAGACTCCTGCTGCTGCCGACTGCCTGCCTTCACCTCCACCAGCGGGTAGGAAAGGCGGCCTTCTCTCACTGTCGTAATCTGGACACAAGGACGGTGTTGCCATGAACTAAACCGTGAAACCAAATGAAAATTTTACACAAACCAAGCTATACAATGTACATACATTCAGAGCATTCGTGTAGATTCGTAAATGAACAGTGATAAAATCGTTCAAGATTTAAATTAAAACACAGCTGCAATTTAACAAAATATCAAAATGAATCAGAACTACACTTAAACATGAAAAATTGGAATTAAACTACACTAAATAATACAAAAGTACTACATTAACCAAAAAAGTCATTTAGGCCCACCTTAAATTTTACAAACTTCGAAGCAAGCCAAACTCAAATCAAATGAAAGTAAACATGACCCAACACTTAACGCTACTAAAACTGACACCCACGATCCTAAACTGATACGAAATCTTCTCAAACAGTGACACACTTAAGTAATACAGGGTGTCTATAAAGTCTTTTATAAAAGTTTCTCAAAAAGTCTCAACAGCCTCTTTCACAAACAGGATCCCTGAAACACACAAATACAAAATGCGATTAAAAACTTTAGTTAATAAAAAGTGAATACAATAAAACAAATTTGAATAAGATATGTCATCAATTGCATTTGTAATACATTTTTGAAATGGTGAAGAGACTTTATGGACACCCTGTACAACAAATAATAAATTCTTATGAGGAAAGCGAGGAAGACAGCTAACCTTATGGAGGTCGACAACGAGCTGGGCGAAATCAACCCTGGTGTGGCAGTAGAAGCCGAGCGTGGCAGAGGGTTCAAGGCGTGAGATAGGCATCTTACGAGGCGTGTCACAGTGGTAGGCAACGACGTCAGGCAGCTGGCTCCAGTCACAGGGCACAGCCTCTTGGCTGATGTGAGGGTCCAGGTACAGCAGCTGGTCCTCTGTGGGACAACTCGCACCATCAACCAAATTTACACAGCTGAGACTAGTGGCTCAGTAACGCCGGCTACGCGATATTTTGAATGAAGGTACTAGTGTACATTGAATTATCTACAGTAAACTAGTTAGTTTTAGTGAACAGCACTGGATATTGAATAGGAAATGCCAATTAATAATACATTTCCTACAAGCAATACGTAAAATTGTGCGACGGTTTATCATCTCACAAGCATAACTGATCACTGAATCATACAGTAACTAATTCGCTAATTAAAACAACGAATGAAAAAGAAAAGCATGGTTCACTCAACTATCCTATTGAATTTAGAAAACACAGGCAGAGCCACTGACCTCTGCAAGAGTCAAGGGCACCACAGACACACAATTTTCAACAACTTATTAGATGCTAAGTTATTTTTATAAACATAACATAACATGTAATAAGTTTAGACTCCCATGTTTCAGTTTATAAATAGACCCCTACGTTTCAGACCTTCCTCGCCATCAAAATTTCGAGATGAAATGCCAGTTCAGTACTAAGCAAGAATGCACTCAGTCTCACCTTGGTAGCCTACGAAATAAAAAGCTTTCTTGGCTTTGCCGCCAACCATGCCAATACAGAGCCTGTGTCTGAGGAGCCCCGTGATGACAGGCTCGTAGATGCTGTTGAAGCTGTCACCTCCTAGTCGCACAGCCAGGATGATAACCAGAGACCGCCAGCTGTGACAGTCGCTGCACAAACGCTCCTGCAAGCAACACAGCTTCGTATGTACGGCACTAACTTTCAATAGCTGTACAGACCTTTAGGGTTACGGTAAAAACTTCTCGTAGCTGTAGCTGGGCCGTGAACCCTATATGTGTAATTCAGTTTACCACATTTACTAAAAATCGAAAACTGCTAAACCTCCTAAAAAACATCTTATCGTCGCATCTATAATTATCAACACTCGGTTGATCAGTCCAATTTACTGGAGAACTCAAAAGAATTTTTAATCTAAACTACCTAATGCAGAGCTACAATGCAGTTCTCGTATCCTAAAGCCTTAATGAGAAAATCTCAAATGGAAATAAAATGGAACGTGATCGACCTTTTTACACGATATTGAGAATGAATAGTGAATGAAAGTTGAATTATAATTACAATCATATACATGATGCGAGTCCCACAGAGTGAACACGTCAGCTCATAAATGAGGAAAATGACTTTAGGTAGATACGTGAACAAGAGTTTAGATTAAGAAATTATCAGAGTTAATTCTGTAGCGAGGATGCATTTTATCTGGGAATGCTTAAAGCTGAAATACAGTTTCTTCTACAATGGAGCAAAATTATAATCTATATCCTAGTCCGTCGAAAGAAGTGAAGCATAAAAACGATTTCCTTTAGCTAAGTAGCACATTAACCAAACATTTTTCAGAGTTCCAGAGAAATGATGTGAATTTTGAGTTACCTGTTCAAGGATAGGTGAGAGAAGCTCAATGGTGTCGCACTGCAGAGACTCCTGACGCGTCTTGCCGCTGCTGCTGCTCACGCTTACTGGACTGCAGTAGTCGCTCTTGCTTTTGTTGGAAGAATTCTTGTTACCAAACTTGAATGGTATGTAAGACCCAAATAGCTTCTGAGATACGCTCGGTTTGGAATACATTGAGGTGGAGGGAGCAGAGGCTAGAGGGCTGGTGACTGGATAGTCGAGTTCACAAAACGATTCATTTAAGAAAGCTTCTGATCCAGCCAGATCTGGGAGCTCTCTTGGCAATGAGGCGCTGTAGTTCTCACTTTCATCAACACTCAAGCTGCGCCCAAACATACCTCGAACATGCAACCTGCTGCCACTGCCCGCTGTATCACCGTTGATGAGAGCGCTCCTAAAGCTTGGTCTGTTAGAATAGGCAGGCCCAGTGTCACAACCTAGTGACTCGATGCGAACAAAACTAGAGAAACCGTCGCCAGCCTCCACAGAAGAGGCAAGCATGTCAGCAGAGGCGGAGTTTCCAGGCCTGGAGAGGGAGTTGGCTCGTAGGGATGCATGCAGGGCGTTGTCGCAGGAGCCGGAGCGGCAGCAGGACCGTTGCTTGGGCGGCTGCTGCTTCACATACTCCGCTATTTTGCCCATCTTGCAGATACACGGGGTCCAGCATTGCTCTACAATGTCCTGGATGTAGACTGAATAAAAAATAACACATCAGACCAATGTATGGCGTCCAGCATTGCTCTACAATGTTCTGGCTGTAGACTGAACAAAAAAAAAAAATTCAACGCCAGACATGTAAGTGTTTCGTATTAACAGTTAATATTGCACAATAATGCCCAGAAACATGGGCAGCAGTAATCCTGCATTGCGCTCACGATTAGTGACCAAAAAAAGTATCAGATGTACTAGGTACAAGTAATGAAAGTTCAGAATGCCCTACAATTACCAACGAAGAGTGTATAACATTTTGAAAATTATTTAGTTCTTAACTAACACGTAGAAGTGAGTATTAAGAGTATTACATGTACTAATATTAGCAGTACACGGGTCAAAGACATTTTATGAAAACATTTTCATCATAAACCACGGTTCAAAGTATTGCACACATATTTAAAAAATAATTCACTCAAAAGGTATATACAAATAAAGAGAGAAAAAGACAAGAAAATGCTCAATGAGAAGTTAAAAAGCCTCATCAACTAGTGCGCCAAACGTAAACATGGTTACAACTAATTCAGGTTATTTAAATTCATAATAAATGAAACACCAGAGACAACTTACTGATATTATTGGCTACAGAATAGACGGTGACACGCTCCAAGTCAGGCATGTATTGTGAGCCTGCCTCCACAGCATCCCTGTCAACACAGGAAAGGAGTTGTAGCAATTTTGCTTACAAAGAAACTACCCAATACCAGATGCATCTCATTAAGAGGCTGTGGAAGCCGCAGTTTGCATCGCGAAATCAGTCAGGAGGAACAGACGTATGACTCTAGGGACTTGTCAAACTTTTCGCGCAGAGAAGGCAGGAGGCTTTTAATACACGGTATAAGTACAAGCATAGTAGTGAACTAATATGATTGACAGATATACGATCATGATGAGCAGACATACTAAAATGATTTCCCTATAGCATGAAACACTAAAATCACAGATATATATTTGTTTTCGATGAGACTCATCAACAAGAAATTCGTAGAACGAGCGAACACATAATAAGTATTCTGTTCAAACCTGATGGCAGCAGCAGCGTTGCTGGGGGAGTACCACTCGCCAGGCAGTTTGCCAAGCCTGTCGTAGCCACACTGCAGTACCTGGTGCAGCGACAGCGGGCACACGCCGCCTCGGCCTGAGCTGTCACCAAACCATCGCACCAGGCGGCTGTGTACGTGCATGGGGATGCTGGTCACGTCTGGCGTGTACACCCAGTCTGAACAGAGACAAGACAATGCAATGTTGTGCGTTCGTAATCACACTAAGATGGAGTGACAATGTTGAGGTGGAATGACAAACAGAGTGATAAAACTACTCTGTGGCTACTTCATAACTACGTTTGCGTGAGACTGAGTAGTTCTTGCCAAACTCTACTACCTGTAGCAGCATTGGCAACTAACGAATTGGGCAAAAAGTTTATTTTTTTCTGTCCCGCCCCATCACTTCATGGTTGCTCACAGTAGCCACGATATTGAGAACCCTCAACAGACCTTGAAATGATAATGTCATTGAAAAACTCGCTATTTAGTACAGTTTCTAACAAATAAGGTCGGATTACGACAGCCAATTTGTCGTACTAAAAGCAAGGGAATACAGACTCGAAATTCCCAAAGCAGAGCTCTCCCAATTATTTTCCAATCCTCATGTGATTTCTGGACACTTTTAAAACCCAACATTAGCCGACAAAATTTTGGATGCTGTCCACATGTTCTCATAAATCCTTTACAGTTTTGACAGATTTTAATGCATTTAGAGAAGCTTATTTATTTTAAAATATCATGAATATGTTCTTCAAAAAACATTATTAGTATAATACTTGTATGTTTGTATAAGTTTGTCAGGTATGGAGGTACATGGCATAGAGCTGTGAGCAAACCATCTGACACACTCACCATCACCTAGGAAGTGCTTATGCAAGGCATGGCACAACATCATCTGAGTGCAGCGTAGAGTACAACCCCAGCCACAGTCTGATGTAAGCTCTCCAGAGGGCAAGCTGGACGTATTAGGGGACTCTGGTGCCTGCGAATAACAATATTGATTATCTTTTGCTAAGTCAAGAAGAATCATTGGCAAGAAGAAACACATAGATCAATCAAGATTACCACATTTAAAAATGTAGAAAAAGCTAAGTTATTGCACTACAAAGTTGCAAACCAACAAACGAAAAACTTTTTCAAAATTAAACATAAAATTATTAATATGGACTATAAATATTTTAAGCTAAAACCTGCAAACATTCTCACATACAATACAGCTAAATATACTACAAGCATCTCCAGACATTCTGGAAGTATGCTGGATTGTCTAGGGAAATATTTTTCAAACCATCTGATGTGGTATACTGGCAGTTTATCGTTCCTAATGTGCCAGAGACCAGCAATATTTCTTGCAAAATTATTTAATACCAGAAACCATAATGGAAACAATACCACAACTGATTTAGCATCCCAGCAGTCCTTGCCTCACTGACAGGCACTGGTCCATGGACCAACACTTGAAAAGCTCTTCCCTATGACATTACAGGAAATACTATTTCCACAGCCTCTGCAAATGAGCTCTGTAAACTGACCTACTTCTAGTGGCCATGCTACAAAGATATGACAGCCCTCTTCACCATGACCTCTATGGAGAGTCAAAATACAGCAATGGAACTTACAGCTTGAACATCATTTTTTTTCTTGCAAGATATATGAAAAATTAAAAGGTTAGTTAAATTGATTTTGAACATGTTCTTATAAATAGTTATTGTCAGTGAATAGACCCGTTTTTCTGTCAGACAAATTCTTTTTTATTGTTTCTTTGGTTAGATAATCCCTGATCACAAACAGATGATGCATACAACTTTTTACATCATTCACAAACAGTTGGTGTTGAGAGAAAACATTACATATTAAAATTATAAAGGTACTACAATACTTTGAAAAAAATAAATGGTAAGGACTAATTTCCCAAATATTTTCCAAAATATTAATGTCAATATTTTCCATAATGTGCATGAACTGTTTCCCAGCAGAGACAGTGCACAGCTCCTATTTTTATATGAATATTACACAAGAGTTAAGCAGCAATGAATCAGTGGAGATAGGATAGAAGCTGCACTCTGAGCTCTACCAAAAATAAGCTAGTCAAGATATTGAACATCATTGTTACCTGTTTTGAAATTGGATGAGATTTTTTCACATCCAATTTTGGTTGTTGAGATTCTTGAGTCCCAACAGTTAGATTGATGGTGATGGGAGGCAGCTTAGTGCGGTAGGTGAGCCAAGTGATGCTCAGGAATGCATCCTGGAAGCTTACAGAATTACTGCGGTTGATGTGAACTAAATCTGCCCACAGAATGAGGTTCAATTACAATAATCAGCTGCTGCACTTTACTAAAGAACACACGTATGTGTTGAAAAAGTATATATAAATCAAACTACTTAGCACCAAATGATAGTTATATGTTAAAGAACTTACATTTTAATGACTGTAAAACAACTGAAATGCTTAACAAGGTTGAAAGTTTGTTCAAACAGAAAAATTTCTAAAATCAGTTGTATAAAATAGCTCACCACCAGAAAAATTAAAGTTCCGGTTGAGAGGATGAGCTGAGTAGATGTTACCAAGGAGAACAATAGGATGGCTCCTTGAAAAGTTTGTACTCAAACTGACACTCCAACCTGAAATAAAGAACATTTTGCAGCTGCTTTAAATTTAAAATCATTTAGACACAAAAAATATTTTTATTCATGTAATTTCCAACTTCAAAAATTTACAATGCAATGCCTGCCTATAAACATTAATTAAGAACTGATGTGCAGCAATTTTGAGGTAAGAATGTGCTTATGCAATTTATACCTTCTCAGAACACTTAAAATGATGTTTAAAAGAAGATGAGCTCCAATTTGAACTATATTATATAGATAGTAGTGCAACAAAACAATTTGTAGGTACATACCATACTTGACATTATTCCACAACCCCATGACCTTGTTCTTGACAATAACAGAAGCATCAGTTGACTGGGACTCTGAGGCATCCTCTGAGTTGCACTGTGGGAAGAACTGCTTTTTGGTGAGGTTAGGAAGGCCCATCTCTGGAGGTGGTTGAGGCACTGGCCGATCCATGAATCGAGTGCTCGGCAAAAGCTGCTGTTCAGAATTTGTCCCGCTTTCAATACCAAAACTCTTCTGGTCGTCAAGTTTCGATGGAGCTTCTGAATTGAATACAGATTCATTTTGAAGACATAGCAGGCTATCATCAGTATAAATAGAAGGATAGTGAGAAATATCAAATCTATCAAAACATACTTTATAAGAATCAAAATTAGAATTAAGTCTTTCAGAACTCAGCTTGGAAGCAGCACTAGCCTCTGGAGTACTTGAGTCATTAGTTAAGTCACAAAATGAATCCATAGCATTTGAGAGAGATTGAAGATTAGGATAGCATGATGGCTTGTCCATTTCACAAGACTGTAGTTTTGACATGTGTTCATCAATTAGAACAATATCATTTGATTTACTGTCATCACAGCTTTGGCTGGACACAAACACAATGCCCTGATCATCAGGATCACCAATAAACTTCTGGCTGCTGGGTGAAGAGGAAACCATTTCCTTATCTGGCATAACATAGCCAAGTTTATACAGATCACTCTTTGAAGAGTTATCAGCCTTAGATACACTCAGCTCTAAGTTCACTTTACTTTGCTTATGCTTATCCACATCATTTTCATGTTTCTCATCAATGTTTGCTTTTTCCATTGAATTTTCTAAGGAAATCCAAGAATTTGACAGACGTGCAGCCTCGATGGCAGTATTGTCAATGAATTCTAAATCACACACAGCATAACTCTCATTCATTTGCTTTGCATTTGATTTGCCACAGTTGATTCTTTTTCTTGAGTGTGAATGTGAAGATTGATGGGAAAATGACTGCACTCCATGGTGGGACATCATTGCTAAAAAATAAAATACACAGCTCACAAGATAAACTCTTCTTCCACATTATCAGTTGCTGTATTCAACAAAAATTTACATCTTCCATCTTCTGAAAAAAAAAATTGCCAATTTAATTTCACGTACAATTTTCTTTAGAATTGCAGTAGTATGTAGAGATACAAGCAGCCTGACATCCACCATTTTCTGAGATATGAACCACAGTTGGTCTTAATTGTTTGAGATCAGAGCAAAATTTTGAGACAAGAGTTGTGCATTGGGCTGCTGCTGCTGCTGCTGCTAGATAACAGATCAGCTGGGCTAGTGTCCATGTTTTCAGTACAGTGAATCTGATCTCATGCACTGTCTCTCATTCTTTTATCATTTTTACATTATTTACTTACCTTTTTGTGAGTGATATCAGAGAGCCAAAGAAAATGATTGCAAAGGACAGTGGTATGAAGGAAAAAACAATGATGTCAATAGAAGTGAAGTAAAAAATGATAGAAAATCATGGGCATGATGTATGAGTGTTAAAACTGGCAAGCAGTATGACCATAGTTCATCTACAAATAGTGCCATCCTCAGACAAAAGAATACAATAAAAAGTGACCCACCAAAAAAAAGGAACAACAATTATGTCCCAATTAGAAACAAACATACATGAAGAGAGAGATATGATTTTGCTGGAGTGGGTGAATGAGAGAGGTAAACAAAGATAGTGATAGAGGCTATAATATGCAAGAAGGCCTGTATTATTTACAAAAAATTAGCAAAACAAGCATCATCTACTGCAGCAGAGGCAATACAAATTCAGTCAAAACAACACACTTTGAACAGTTATCTCAACTCAAGTGTGACTACCTGCCAAGCATGAGGCTTTGTTTATAAGTTGGCTCTCCCAATGATGCCTTCACTTGGCTGGTTTTAGTACATGGAATGAGCCAGGGTGGTCCTTGGGAGAATTATTTTAGACATGATTGGCACACAAACAAAAAACTGTGGGGTACCACCCTGTTGTACATTTGTGTTAGAAAAAATTAAAGGCTGTAATGAAGTTCACATCTACAGTTGGTCCTAAATTTAGAGCTAGAATTGAAGGCAAATCAACTGAGAAACTTTTACTAAGTTGTAGCTTTCTTTCAGGCATTGGAGTATCTACTATTGCAATAGTAACTTACTGTAAATGTTTATTTGTAGTATTCAATTTGTTAGATATATTTGCCAATACTAATACATGAATATATATTTTTTGCAGGTTTGTTATTGTTATATTTTGACATAGAACTGATCCCTAGCCCTTTCAGCTTTGGACCTCAAAATTTCTTTATAGCAAGATTACTCCATAACATAGAAATAGCTAAGGTTTATATAGATATATTTGAATGCTTTTTACCCTTCCAAATACATTACTATATGATTATTGAAATTGTGTTCCTGTAACAAAACTTAAATTAAAGCATCCATATTATCCTAACAACACTTCAAAACAATCGGTTGAATCACCTGCTGAACATCTCAACCACCTCCACTACATTCTTTCTGTAGAATCAAACAATCTGAATTAAATTTTGAATAAAAACATAATCCAATACCTATACAATTATTCCCATATAACTCTTTCATAAACACAATGTTATCTAATTTATCAGGCAGCAATTTTCCAACGCCTACATTTATAACACTGACACATAACGAAAAACATTGAACTTGACTTGAATTTCCTAGCATACAATAAAAACTTCTTTTCCTTCTTTTTCTCCCTTTTTCTACGTTGTATTTACTGGGACTTTTCTTCTTCTATGTCGTGTTTATCTGGGGCTTCGAAAACGATCTTCATTTTCTTATTTCGCAATCGGACGCAAGCCATACAAGAATAGCTCTTCCGTTCTTTCAAGTATGAGTGCAATAAATGGATACCTTATTTGCTGTATTAGGATCTGTACATTGAAAAAATAAATTTTATTTTATTCAAATGAATATGAAATTTAGAATGTTTTTAAACTTCTTCATGCTAAAATCTTAATACTAGTGATCATGTTTCCAGCAAATGTTTTCTCCGTCTTCACTCTTTTCTATCGTGGTCTTGCGGTGGTTAAACTAGGAATATAATAATAATTCTATCGTAATTTGGCCTTTGTTTGAAGCCAATGTTCCATGCCCTTTGTGCTGGCTGTCTTGCCGCTAAGAACCAGATGCTCTCTCTGAAGCCTCAGACCTGTCCAACTCCTTCAGGCGTTACAAAGCCGCTCATCATCTTTTACCAATATTCTTGAGTAGAGAAAATTGGCCACGACACTTCATCCAATATTATTATTATATTCCTAGTTTAACCAATTCGTCCAATACTGTCGGAGAAATGAAACGAAAATGATGCTGACAGATGTATTATACATATGAAGAGGAAAGTGATATGGAAGTCCGAGCAAACAAACTGCCATTGATGTTTTGAAGTCAATTATAAACAATCATAAAACTAGAAGGTATGACATAATCAAGACAGTAAGCAGTGTAGAGTAGGAAGGAATGACAATCAAAACAGTAAGCAGTGTAGAGTAGGAAGGAATGACAATCAAAATAGTAAGCAGTGTAGAGTAGGGAGGAATGACATAATCAAGACAGTAAGCAGTGTAGAGTAGGGAGGAATGACATAATCAAGACAGTAAACAGTGTAGAGTAGGGAAGAATGACCAAATCGAGAAAGGAGGGATCATAAATTAGGAAGGAACGTTCTAATAAATGTATTGGGATTGTAAAATTGAAAATTATGACAGGGGTCAAAACATTAGTTCAGAAGTTGTTTTCGTTTATCGAATAAAGTCGCTAATAAGTAAAATTAGATTCAGAAATGACAATGATTGAGGGCGTAAGTGAAAATACAGGCACTTAGTTAGTTGCATTAGGACACAAAATACGAAGCTCAAAATGCTGTCATTGAGTGGCAAAACAAGTCGTATTCCTGAAGAAAAGTAATGTGAGTAAAAATAAACTACAGGCATATTCTAGTAACTGAAATCCTGCACGACATGTTAGTATACGGTGATGTTGTCGCCCATGAAAGTAACATCATTCCAGCATAACATCTCATGTGCCTGGTGATGTTGTCTCTCTCAGATGTTGTAGCCATGTCATCAACCTAATGATATCATACACTAAAAAATGCTGTAACTGATGTCTGGTAAGTTTTAAAGAAGAAAGAAGTAGAAAACATCACCAACTTTCATCAGAATTTTTAATCATGTTTCCGTGATTGGCAAGTTATGTATATTAAACAATATATTTATGATGATTTAAATTTTCTAATAAATTAAGAGCCAAAAATAGTTTCCGAACTATGCAAATACGCAAACAAAACGTAAATTAATACGCTCAGGTTAATCACATCTTTTAAACGGAAGTTACAGTTAATAAACAAGTGAAGAACTTATGAATGCACCACATTTGTTAAGACTTAATAGTGAGAGCTATTTCTCCACCATCTGAATATTTTAAGCAACAAACATTAGAAAGAACGCCTCAATGGTGATTGTTGTTTGTTGAAAGAGAAGTACTTGTATTACGGCTCTTAAAGAGCATAACTTCAAAGGCTTACAAATTTTAACATCAAACGAAAAAGATGGAAAGAAAACGGAGAAGAAAGTGACATGTTATTCCGTTCCTCTGCCTTCATGAGACGTTCTGGCTCCAGGAGAAATGTGGCCGGAATAATAAGTGAATGCAATTTTCAACAATGTGCACAACTTATCGATAAAATGAAATGTGTAGATTATCCCCAACATGAGTACAGGGTAAGACTAGTTTAAAAATAACTACAAGTAGTAACCTCGTCTGGGATCAGTTGTAGACAACAGAACTTTATATCACGTGACCGTGTATAATGTTCATGAAGAAAGGCATCGCTATTCTTCATCAGTTTAAGCCACAATGGTGTTAATACGAGGCATTTAGTCATCACTTATGAACTAGACAGTCAACAGTAGCTTACCCTCCTATGTATTAAAGCATTTTGATTTTATACGCCGAAAAGACATGTCAAGTTTTTAGATTTATGCATTATATAAATAAAATTTCTGAGTCAGGATATATTTCTTAATAATGAAGCAACTAAAGTTCTCTCAAAGTTCGGGCTTTGAAATGGAGAAAACATTCACAAACACTTGTTCTAAACATTGCCATACAACATTTATGAATATATTGACAACATATTCAATAATACTTTATGGTGGTTGAATTTAGACTCCAGACACTTACTAAGTTTTTAGATATTGCAACAGAGAACCACCAGCACTTTATAAAGAAACAGACCTCGACCCAAACTTGGAGATAGAATTTGTTCTCAAATTGATTTAGTAAAATTTGTTGATAGTTTACCTAACTGAAATGCATGAGCCGTGTGTTGTGAAGAAGATTCATCATCATATGATCTTCAGATGATGTCACATGAACTCTTTTCTCGGTATGGATTAGCTTTCTGTGACGTGAACCCCACAAGAAGACAGTCTTCGTCCTGGTGTGCTGTAACGTAGGCCTTCATATCCTCGACTGCCTCTGACACTGGAATGCGTTTCATAGACGCCTCTCTCCGTAGCTGCTCCAGCAGCATGTAGTCGTGA
The DNA here is from genome assembly GCA_006783055.1 of Trinorchestia longiramus. Taxonomy (NCBI): domain Eukaryota; kingdom Metazoa; phylum Arthropoda; class Malacostraca; order Amphipoda; family Talitridae; genus Trinorchestia; species Trinorchestia longiramus. The sequence goes on along the minus strand of VCRD01000120.1, from coordinate 121,982 downwards.
TGGGCGCGGCTCTGTGGACAACATCAACACTCTTAATTAACACAAGAAAATGAAACACTTTATTCAAACAACACCAACACTCTATATTAACACAAAGAAATGAAACACTTTATTCAAAAAGCGCAAACCATTTGTAGTTCTTAGAAAAAATGATACTATATTCATAGAAGAGTACAGTTCATAATTAGCAAAAGAAATTGGGTATTTTATGTCAAGGAGGAAGGAAAAAAACACATCAATTTAAAAGATCTCTACCATTGAAATTTATTTCAAAACATCTTCCATAGACTAACAACATCAGAAGTGATGAATGAAGATCTAAACCCGTGAATCAGATGGATTTGTTTTTAATTGTGTACAAGCGCTGGCTGATCTGCTATCTTAATCAAGAAACCAACTTAAACAAACTCTCCACTGAAATGCTTCTAGCCTTCATCGAATACAAAAATGCATGTAAGTGCTTGTAATTAAGTACTAATTATGTAACACACTTAAAACATTCCTATTGTCTCTCAGGTTGATAATAAAGCGTGAGTACAAGCATGTTCATGGGGGGAATAATGAAGTATCCCATTGAAATCATTCATAGAAAACTACGCCATTTATTTTCAAAGCACAAATATTATAGCTCCAGCAAACTCTGCCACTTGCATCGGCTACAACAATAATCAGTTTATTGAATCAAGAACATGTGTATGCCACATTCTTAAAAATATTGCATTTCTTTTCACGAATATGTTGTTTCTTAGCCCATTTATAATCATCATATAATTTTAATTCTTTACATACCCTAAAGAAAATCTCGTAAACATATATGAATTCCATGGGAGCAAATATTTTCTGGTTATTAACGTTGTATAAGCAGGACAACTTCCGGATGAATCAACTGCCGGGTTGATTAAAAAAGTGCCACGCCTTACGATGGAAGTAGGGAGAAAAAAACAGCACCGTGACCGTAGTATGAATCTCAGAGCCTCTACGCATTGAAAATAATATAAAACTTATCATAAATTAACAAGTAAAATTCTATGAGATAAAATAAGTCATACTTGGGACATAATTTTGGAGATTCTTTAACACACCCTTCTCTTGAATACGGCTCACTCAGACTAGTTCCGTCACTCCGACTCACTCGATCCGCGTTCGTTCTTTTGTAACTCTCTGGTGCCCTTTATCAGTGTGCCACGACAATGAGTGTTTTTGTGTTTGGCGGACGTACGATACAGCATAGCTATGATCTCTGTAGGGCATACCGCAGTGATACTATAGGATAGCTAAATAAACAGGTAAGCAGGGGTTTTCGTAATAATTTATCTATGTTGATAACATAAATGATATTATGATTCATTTGCAGCATAAAAAAGCCCTGTTCCCAGAAGTTTATTGCATAGGTACATGGATTTTGCGCACAGCAAGCATATAAGAAGAATATGGTATAAAATAATATTTATCACAAATTATTCTTGATGTTTTGGAGATCTGAGGATTTCATAATTCTGATACTATCTACGTTGGTATCATGATGACATGTAATGCATATTGAATTTGGACATTACATCAGCGTTACACAACAATTCTGCTCTTGAAGCATAACTTAATCGTTGTACCGTGCCTAAAATGCTAAGGTTTAGTAAGAATGTGTATAAACCTCAATGTTGAGTTTCATTTTAATTTTATTCCCCTAAGAGATCAAGCAGCTCTAATTTCCGAATAATATTTCGCAAAATAAGTACAAAATAATAGGAGTGAAATTAAAGAAAAGTTTTAATGAAATAATTTACGCAAAAAAGATAAATTACTTCTTCAAATTGAGGATACAAAGTATTTTATTTACTTATACCCCTCCAGATGTCACCAAGAAGTGATCATACGTTGCACCGTCGTAGTTGTCATACATAGACTTTTTTCCAGTTTATTAATTGAAAAAATACTATCATGATAGGCAAGAAAATAATACCTTTAAAAATAATGATGAAGAGGGAATATATTTTAGATTGAACTTAATAGGTCAAGTCATTTCTACTTAATTTAAGATAAAACGCTGATTGCAAGCTCTGTCCGCTCTTTGGTTTAGGGATCCGAACACGGCGGAACCAGTCAGTTGATGTCTAACATGGCGAAAGAGTGTGTGTACGTTTGATGCGTTGCCAGTGTTAGTGGTGAAAAGTCAGTGAATGTCGTATATTGAGTTGAATTTAGGATATTGTGTGTGGTAACTAAACTTAATAATCATGGCGGATCCAGGTGATCCTCCAATTAAGGATGTTAAGAGACCAGAAGACGTAATAAAGACTGCTATGGCTGATAATCTGAAGTTTGCAGTGGTGATCGGTCTCATCGAAGTTGAACAAGTGTCCAACAAGGAGGTGGTCAACACTGTCCTGCAACTGGTGAGTTTGTTTTCTTTTCAATTTACATTCTAAATTTGCCTTTAGTAAGCGTAAAGTAATTTCTAAGCTAGTTTTGAGGTCAAGAAATGACTTGTAAAGGGCATCTGGAACCCGTGTTATCAGCTTGACGAGGTTGCAAGCGGCGTGTTTTGCAGTGCTGGAGCTTGGATTGGAATACATGCTCGGTTTGAACAAAGCTGTTCTTGCTGTCTCGATCATGTCATGTGAATTACGTTGCCAACGCAGCCATATTAGTGTTTACATTATTTTGCAGCCTCTTCACTAATACAAATGGTGCTGCAGTTTGCTTGTCTTCGAGCAACACGTATGACACAAGTGATCTTGCTTCTGTCGGCATTCTTGCACTTGAATAACGTGCCATGATTATAAATACTCGAGTTGTCGTCTAATCTAAATCCTATAATCAATATTTACCATAATCTACTAGGATGAATTGAATATTTCATTTTTTTACTCCATGGATAAGATAAATAGTGACTAGATAAGAAGACTTTTCCCGGAAATTCTTTTCTAAATTCACTGAGTCCATAATTGAAGATTCCGTAGGAACGTTTAATGAATTTGTGGAGTTACATTCACTTTGTAAGGATTACATGTGTCTACAATTGACCGTACGAGTTAAGATTGGATGTTTATATCGTTGCTATTTATGTTGGAATATTGCTGCATGGTAATACCGCCAGTAATATAAGGGCAATGCTGCCAGATGTCCTCAAGCATGAAGATGTTAAAGCTTCTGCGTTGCTTGAACTGCTTCATGCTCACGTGTGGTAGAGTTTCTCTTCCTTCATGACAGATGTAGACTATAGTTTGCATTAACTTCAAAGCTCTTATCATGATATTATTAGTTGCATCTTCAAGATAAAGCTCATCACAGCAGTAGTTGTTAGCTGCTATCTTGCGCCTCTCAAACTCTTAATAATTCCTTCTTATATTTTAAGTCATTCTGGCACACGATAATTCAGACATGTAAGGGGACAATTTCTTGTACTTTCTTTGCTTTACGTGCATCAAAACAAATATCCAGAGGCAAAATAATTATATGTGATGAAAAAAATACGTCTATTTGCATAAAAAATGAATCGCCTGCATAAATATAGATCAATATAGATAAATCGCCTAAATACGCATGAATATAGACCGCGTACCAGAATTTCAAGTTTTTTGTGTGTCGATGCTCCCTTGAATTCCAATACGACTTCATGGTCTAAAAATGCACCCGAAGTCCCACTGCATCCTATTCCGACGCTTATTTCATTCATATGGATGTCAGATCCTTGAAAATAGTTACTGTACAAAAAATGTTTACGTGTTTTATCAAACACTAGTAGACCCACGCGTGAAAATTTACGTGTTTTTTACTGAATTATCACGCGTAGGTCTGCTAGTGTTTCATAAAACACGTAAACATTTTTGTACAGTAACTATTTTCAAGGATCTGACATCCATATGAAATAAGTGTCGGAATAGGATGCAGTGGGACTTCGGGTGCATTCGGGTGTCCGTCCCATTACTTCCTATCTATTATTGAACCGAAATCAGAACGGGTACCCATGTATTACCAGCATTGTATTGTGGATACCCAAGGTTCCGGATCACTATAAAATAATTCATTTTTCCGTTGTTAGCTTTTTTCTCTTACACCGCCATGTTATCGGTTAAAAAGGTACAGAATAGAAGTTCTGTATACATTCATGAAAAATAATTAGATTCTGATAGTACCGTGGGTAGAACTGTAAATGTATTTATTTCATAGATCCTTAATTTTGTCACTATCAAATCAAGGAATTTCAACGGTTACTATCTGGGTTTTGTTATCGGTAGATAAGGTGTAGAATGGAAGTTTTGTATATATTCATTAAAAGTATCGATTTAAAACAATAATTCGTCGTAAATCTGTAATGCATTTCTCTTTATAATAATTACAATTCAGTTAAATTCAAATCGTGGAATTTCCTCGGGAACTGTCTAGTTTCATTTTATTAGTCAGTGGACACGGACTTTGTGAAGGAGTTTCCATACTGAAGTGTCCACGCTGAAGACTGTCTTTGGTATCCACAATACAATGCTTTCAATACATGTATACCCTACCGAATTTCCTTCAAGCAAGCAAGCAAGCAACAAGTTGGGTATTATTTTACGTGTACCCAGCCGTCAAAAATGACGGCAGAAATTTTGTGATAATACCCGTACCATCAAAAATGCTGGCAAATACTGTTGGAAAGATATTAAATAAAATGACATATAAGAACGCAATGCAATATATTTAGTTATATATATATATATATATATATATATATATATATATATATATATATATATATATTTACAAAGGACAAATGTTTTAATTGAGTATTTCTTTAATGACAACGTTCCTAGTGAAAACTGAGACAGTTTTCTACTGCTGTAATTGACTGCAATTCGTGTCATATTCGGGTACAATGTACCCGAATCGTAGGGCAATACCCCGCCAAACTCGGTGTCCACGATACGGACTCGAGAATATAAGGCTCTGGATCTCTCTAATTTTCATTGAAAGTGACACGAAACATATAAATAAATAAATAAATAAATAAATATATAACTAAATCTATACTATAATAAGAGCCCTGTCCGTCCGTCTGTCAGTGTGTCACACTCTTCTAATCGATGGCTTTGATAGCAACAAGGATAAAGCTTAAGAAGTACAAGAAATCATTCTATCGCATTATTTTTGTAACAATTCAATTCTCTTCCACTTGCATTATGGTATCCAGAATATACAATCGGTTTATTTTTACAGCTAGAAATTTTCTTTGGACATTTTTCTGTTGAAATTCATCATGATGCTTTGATATTTTTAATTGATAATGCGAAAAGAAGTGTTTTAAATTAGTTTGACCAGTAACCTGGCTACCACTTAGTACAGGGTCAGACAAAATGATCTGACACATATGTAGGTTAAATGTGTCAGTTTATTTTGTCTGACCCTGCATAAGGCCAACGATATTAGAAATTGAGTTATTATTTTCGGAATTGTGATTTTCTTGAAAATAGTTTAAAAAAAGGACCTTCCCAATCCGAATTTTATCGTCTGATCGGCGCTAATTTTCATCAGCATTAACCGGTAATTATCGCCTTTTCTTACAATAAACCGATGATATCTTACGATAAACCGGTAATTATTATCTGAAAAAGACTGTATTTTTATTGTCTTTTCCCTATGCTTGGAATGACGGTAGGAATAAGATTGTAAAGACCGGTCAATATCGTCGGCGAACATTTCATCGTCTGGAATTACCTATAATTACCGGTAATAACCGGTACTATTTCTATCGTCGGAAGTTCCTACTATAAACGATGATTATCACCGCAAATTGATGATTATCTCCGGTAAACCGACGAAAAAATTCGGATTGGGTTACTTATGGGCCATCCTGTATAATGGACGCTCTTCCGGATTTAGATAAGAGGAAATTTCGTAGGGTATACATGTATTGTAAACATTGTATTGTGGATACTAAAGGCACATCCATCAATGGGGAAACTCTTTCGCAAAGTCCGCGTCCACTGGCAAATTAAAATGAAAAATTTAATAAAAATCGTGATTTTTCACGAGTGGATCTCGTAAATATATAAACACACGACGGTCATTCTTAGTATTAGATTAGATAGTGGTATGATTGCTCCCCGGGCTGTAATGATGAACTGTCCAAGTTCCGTGATGTGTATTACTTGAGTTATGCAGACAGGGTAGAGAGGCTTGTAGCGGTGTAGGGGACAGCTGCTGTACATGTGTCAAGTCTTCCTGTAGCGCTGATGTTTCAAACGAGACCGAGCTTTTCACGTCACCATCACTTAGTGTTCGCATAGAATGTTTCCTCTACGTAGGGTGTAATTTTGTTTGTGGTATCGTTTTTGTCTTATTCTGTTATTGATAAAAATGCACGACATTTTTATTAAGGCTTTTCTTGATCAATCGCAGATTTTTTTTCTGAATACAAACCTACTTTGATGGGTGATTGGGAGACTGAGTGGCGAAGCTTCTTTATACACTTTGCTGGAGCTGTATGTCTTATAACTTCCTGAAGTGCCACTGTCCCTGCATACATCAGCCATGGTCTGTACGTGTTCAGCGGTCACAGCTTGAGTGATTAATGTTGAAATTGAATCATGAGGATGTGAAGGCGTGGAGGTGTGTGCCCTTGATAGTTCCTAGCGAAAACTTCAAATGTTTCCACGGATGTTTTGGTCTACGTGGTGTCCATAAAGTTGCTTTACACTTTGACAGATTTATAACCGAGGAACCAAGGTAATTCATGAGACATCTGAGTCATATTTGTTCTGTTGTACCCAATGGTTATCAAAGTTTTTAAACACATTGCATTTATGGTTTTCAAGGAGCCCGTTCATGAAAAGGGCAGGTGTACTGGGGACTAAATCTTTAGAAAATGGCTTGTCCTTACTAGAAGGCACAATGCTTGACATTGTTCATTTAAACTAAATCGGATACCGAGACTCTGCAAAAAAATAGCACCAAGTATGGAGAAAATCCACCACCTCGTCTATTAATTCAGGCATGATGTATAAAATTCATAAGGGCAGGGGCAGTGTTGGATAAAAGGAAGAATGTGCGATCAAGAACACGTGAGGCAAGCATCAGTGGTGTAAGACAAGCAAGCATCAGTGGTGTAAGACAACCAAGTATCAGTAGTGTAAGACAACCAAGCATCAGTGGTGTAAGACAACCAAGCATCAGTGGTGTAAGACAACCAAGCATCAGTGGTGTAAGACAACCAAGCATCAGTGGTGTAAGACAACCAAGCATCACCAAGCATCAGTGGTGTAAGACAACCAAGCATCACCAAGCATCAGTGGTGTAAGACAACCAAGCATCAGTGATGTAAGACAACCAAGCATCAGTGATGTAAGACAAATGTTGCTCGTTCTCCCACAAAGTACACCCGTACTGCTGCGATAGAGTTAACCTGTTCAACAGTGTACAAGCTTCTAAACAAGAAGTTACGATTGTACGCTTACAAAATACAACTCTTACTAGCTCTCGATCCAAATGTTAAACATAGATAAAAACAGTTTGCAGTTAACATGCTGGAAAGAATTTCTGTGGATGAAACATTTCCCACACGAATTTATTTTAGTGATGAGGCAAGTCTTCACGTGTCAGGGGCACAACACAATGCAAGAGTCTGGAGATGAGAACACATGACTGGACTAGGCAAGTTGAGCGAGATGCTTCAACAGTGGTTGTGTGTTGCGAGATCACCTGCAATTATTGGCTCGTTGTTGCTTTACTAAATGAGGTCAGAAAACTTTAATATAATATACACTGGATATTTGGTTATAATTTTCATATGTGTAACATTTTAGTTTCTAATAAATTTACTAGATTGTAAAGAAACTCAATGAACTAACGAGTCCAACAAAACTGAGTGCTAGTGAAGTGTTGAGTAATTCAGAGTGGCAGATAACTGTTTTGTTTGGTAAGAACTCGGCAAATGAGCTCTGTTTACTGGTTCTATTGAACAAACACGCACTCCATTGACGCATTCAAATTATTTATTATTAAGTTTGAGTTTTAATATGTTGAACTGATCAGACGTTTTATTTAAAGGCGTCGTTGCTAACGTCGTTGCTAGCTTATCTTGCAAAGTTGCTACTGTAATTGGGCTTTTGGAGTTTGAATATATTTTTATTATATTGGGAACGGGTTTTAAAATCTCATATATAAAAGACAAGGCTGTTTTTTGAGCTTCAGAATTAGTAACTAGTCTAAACTGGAGGAGTTGGAAGTTGCTGAGCTGAAGTTACAGGAGAAACTCCTGGAGTTTCCAGACTAGAAACGACTTCTATTTTCTCTTCCATTGAATGAGAATCTGGATTTGCATTTATCATGGACTCGTGATATCGAAGTCTTGACTAAATCAGTTTCTGGAGTTGAAGATATTTTCCTTATTTGTTTGTGCTTGGAAAAGGTCTGTCAGTCTTGAAGAAATCTGTGATGTCTGACTAAGGAAGTCGGTGCACCTGCTCTGTGTGAACATAGTTTTTCTAGGAGTTCGATGTCTAAGAATTTATGGAGTCGAAATGAGGAGCACAGTCTCTATGTGCTTCTAAATCGGGATTACGACATCAAATTTTCAGTGTTCATGACATGTCACATTGTCTTCGAAGAAGTTTGTGGTTGTATTCGAGTTTTTAGAAATAATTCACAGAACATTATCGACGTACAGAAAACTTAGTTTTTGAAAGTGGAAGAAGAATTTTCCATGTATTTTGTGTGGTGTGGTTGAATGGTAAGCGTACACGTGCGTTGCCTTGCTCCTTGGATCCGTGGCTGTGATGATGCAACTAAATAATTTGGAGGCTGTCACGACGGATCAGCTGTTCCATTGGTTCATAGCAACGTATGCAGCGGGACTTTTGAACGCAAGATTTGATTAAAAAAATTATTTTTGAAGGCGAAATTCGAGTTAGCGATGACGAAGTCTAAGTGTCGGCATGGTTGGAAGAATGCAGTGCGTGCTTTTAAGTGATTTAGTGATACTGAACTTGTGATCTTGCAACTCGCAATCAACTTGAAACTTGAATCCTGTCAAAGGTAACTCACGTCGACATAAACGACTAATCATCGTTTGCGAGGAATTATCGTCTCTTAATTCTTTGTGATGTTCAATAATTGGGGCCTTGAAACGAATATCAGAACGAATGCGCCACAATGAATGCAGGCGTGCATGACTGTTCCTCATTAATATGAGATGAAACATTGGAGGTGTTCGTACTGTATGCCAAGCATGTGCCACAAGTGTGTTCATAACTGTGTAGTAGTCACAGTTACCTGACTTGGTGAGATGGTTGTTATCTCACAAGTAATGGTGTTGCATTATTGAAACTACAGCTCTTTATGTATCACTTATTTTGGCAGCTTTCATGTTTCTTTTATGAGGGGACGCATTTTTCAGGAAACGTTTCGACTTATTTGTGAAATGAAGCTCATTTCATTTGGTTCGTGGTGTTCTAACAGGTAATTATTATTGATGTACGTATGTACGTTTCCTTGCTCTCCCTATGAGCCTATACATAGTGCATGTGTCCGGTGTACCGTGTAATTTTCTCTTGGAACAAGCCGAATTCTGTCAGTTCTGATTGCTGCTCAGAGTTGTCAGTGAATACTTTTTATTTCTGTATTTTTAATGTGGTATCACAAAAATGGGTTTTCTCTATTTAAAAGTTATAGTCATCCAAATCGATGAATTGGTATCTGATTTTCTTACTTCCCACGTAATATATTTTTCATTAGCTTACTTCTTCTACATAGGGATTCATTTGCGTAGTCGTGACACAGGATTCTTTATAAAAGAATATAAGCATCTATAAATGATCGAATATCAAAGTAAGAAGCACCAAAGATACTCGCACTGGAGGTATTTAGTGCAGTACCTTCTTATTAAAATAATAGGGAAAATAAAATTTTAATTGAAGTAGTGCATCCCCTTACACTTCTCAACCCTTGAGAGTTCTCAACCCCTAACACTTCGCAACCCTTGAGACTCGTCACTCCCTCAAATTTGCTCGCCTGGTTGTCCCTGGTTGTGTGCTTGCTCTCCCTGAAGGATTGTCTGGACCGTTGTTGCGTGGTGGACTCCCTCAGTTCTGTGCCTGTCTCTCTTAGTAACTGGTGCATGAGGTGCTGCTACTTCTTGCTTCTGTAGTCTCGTGAAATCCATAAATGATGTTCAAATTGTAAGCGTATATGATACTTTGTTAGTTGGTATCAGTGGTGAATGCCAAGTCGATGACTAATGTTTGACTTCGAATTGGTGTTCTTGGAACGCTGCCACGACGCTGAGCTTAACTCTTGGTTTGTGTGGGTTATGCACTTGTCACGAGTAACTTCTTTGAGAATCTCTACATTTAGTTGATCCTTTATGTAAGGAAGGAACAAAATATTGCCAGATGTGCTCCGTATTCTCACGAGATGAATTACGGTCGATGTCTGAGTGGGGCAGTCGGTGATGTACGTGCGCTGTGGTGAAGGTCCAGTTATTCTCGTAAGATTTGTCGTGAAAAACAGGGCATAGCCAGACGAAGAAGCCTCAAGTTGTGCGCTGGAATGTCCTTCCTTCGTCACAATTTCGATTTTCTACTAAATTATGGTTGCTGTGAAGCAGAAAGTGCTCAAACTGAAATTTAAAGCGTTGAATTGTCGTAGAAGATTTTAAAAAGTTCTGATTTTTGTATGTTGAAGGTAAGAACCAACGCACGAGGTACACATTTCTAACAGCAAACGTTTCGGGATGCAGAGTTTCCACTTTCGTTGTTGAAATGTACTGAAGTCAACCTTAAAATGCATAAAATTCAAAAATGTCCATTAATCTCAAGAACTTTTTTTTGACGAGTAATAATGTGTAACTTAACTTATTGATGCCGACTGGCAATCAAGTAATCACATCAAAAAAGTCATACAATTTCAATAGGATAAAGTTTGTTACTAGAAATAGAATGTAATCGCAACGAAGCTAGTACTGAATGCTTTCTGAACAAGTTACAGCATCCTACTGGGTTTCTTTCAATATTTCATTGAAATTAGTTAACATTTTTGATGTGTTAGCTGACTTGCTAGTTGCCATTAATGGTTTAACAGAGATCTGTGTTGACCAGCTGCTGGACGGGACAGTCTGGCTTCAACACAAGCATTACCTGACAAGATGACTGCCATCAACCTTCACGGCGCACATTATCCTTTTCAGCACCCAACTGAAAATGATTATTTGTTAAGCCTCTCGTCTTCGTTGTGCATAACTCGAGCATTAGAAGCGAAATTAGTTTAAGGCTTCTTGAGTATTACAGTAGGTACTTTACAGTATTACAGTATTACAGTACTGCAGTATTACAGTATTACAGTACTACAATAGGTACTTCAGTACTACAGTATTACAGTACTGCAGTATTACAGTACTACAGTACTACAGTATTACAGTATTACAGTACTACAGTATTACAGTACTACAGTATTACAGTACTACAGTATTACAGTACTACAGTATTACAGTACTACAGTATTACAGTACTGCAGTATTACAGTATTACAGTACTACAGTACTACAGTATTACAGTACTACAGTATTACAGTACTACAGTATTACAGTACTACAGTATTACAGTACTACAGTATTACAGTACTACAGTATTACAGTACTACAGTATTACAGTACTACAGTATTACAGTACTACAGTATTACAGTACTACAGTATTACAGTACTACAGTATTACAGTAGGTACTTTGCAGTATGTACAGTCTCATAACTTGGCTTCCTCACTTCTTTCGCCTCAACTGAACTCACAATTACTAGTTTTTTAATTGGATTTTGTTGCACGGGAATTGAACGCGTTGACATTACGGGGAAAGTAAGAAGGACAATTGGAAGATAAGTTACTTGGCCCAGTGATTGAATATTCTGCTCAGGTTTCACGTACTAATGTGAAATTATTCAAGTATCGTAAACCATTTCTAAGTTCTAAGAGCACCGTTATATTATCTTCAACTTAAATTCAGTGATATTTTTGGTAAGAAATTTAAAAGAATGTACCTGCATTGAAGCGTAGTTGATCACTTGACTCCTGGAACGCGTGTTTTATCTGGAGCTTGAGTCGCTTGTGTTTGCTGGCCTCTTCCTTCCTTCACGATCCTGTCTTTCTTAGTCATACGTTATATGTTTTCTTGTTCCTCAGCCCCGTGTCTCTGGAAACCATACGTCATATCATTTCTTCGTCCTGAACCCCGTTAATGTGAGAAATGTGCGTGAAATAATTCTTTCATGCTCATACTTTTGATGGAAAGAAATATGTAATATGCTCAAATATTCATAGACTCATAGGGATATCCTCTTATATGTATGATGGTGGTACAAATTTTGAGCTGCTGAGCAGCGCATTAACTCGAATTTAAAAAGTGGTATGCTTTCTGTACTACGAAGCATTCAACATGATCTCTTCAGAGGTGTGAAGTGAGTGTCACTACACTTGAGAAGGTTAACCCGTACGTGACATGATCTCTTCAGAGGTGTGAAGTGAGTGTCACTACACTTGAGAAGGTTAACCCGTACGTGACATGATCTCTTCAGAGGTGTGAAGTGAGTGTCACTACACTTGAGAAGGTTAACCCGTACGTGCTTTTCCACATCAAGTGACGTGAAATTTTTATAGTGCCACTGGTTTCTCATGTCAATTTTTCACGTCAAATTACTTCCGCGCGCTAAAAAGTGTTGAAATCTTGATGTCGTTTCCTTGTTTCTTAGGTGTTTTTTTTGGTTGTTTGGGGGGAAAAACATTTTTTCTGATTTCTCGTAACCACAGGAAGTACATCAGGTGTATATTAATGTAATTACGAGCGGGTTAAATGGTTTGAGCTGAGTTGCACGAGGTGTGTGTGTTGACTGTACTGCTGCACGAGGTGAGTGTGTTGACTGTACTGTTGCACGAGGTGATGTTCAGTTCACACTGGTGTGGCCTCACTAACTCCATTTGAACACATGACCACGCAAGTTCAAGTCTTTTAAATTTCCGTTTTTTTTGGGGGTCAACTTCTTGTATCTCTTTTAGAAATGAATTGAATATGCATTCATATAGATTTTAATTTGAAACTAAATTTGAGTGTATTATGGGATCGTTACAATTCTTCTTGTACAGGAATTAGTTATGGGATCGATTTTTAAATCTAAAACTGTTTTTTAGTCTGTATTTGCTGTGTTCTGGAGAACAAATGTCTTTTATTCTTGATAGGGCGAATGTACGAACAATAATAAAATTATTCTTGTTTCGTTTATTGAAAAAGAATATCAACGGTCACAGACTATCATTTCTCAGTTTATTTACCTCTCTAAATCGTAGTGTAGCAATTCTAGGCTTTGATGAATTCCATTCTGGCGTGGCGTACAAGTTACAACAAGGCAAATGTAGAACTGCTTCTTTTTGAACTCATTGTTGTGGATGAGCTTAGGTCTTTATTAAGCTTGCGGACTTTGTTGATGATTCTCAGCCATGCAAGTGCCATGAGCTGCTGTGGAGTGGCGGTTGCTTCAATTTCAGTCCCTTGCTTGTGTCATGTCTTCATTGCGGTCACAGTTGCTTGTCTTGCTCAGCAAGAGTTCATTTCATTTAGTCGTGGCTCATGTCTCTGTGCAGAACATTTTTTCGTATTTTCATCGTCTTCCTTACGAAGTCGCAGTTAACTAGTTGGAAACGGCACTGCCGTTCTTAATGACTTAGGTTTTTCTTTGTTCCAAGTTCCGGACATCTTGCCTCAGGCAAAAAGACTTAGCTCTGTTTAGTTCCGATGAAGTTGCTAGCACGTCTGTCGGAGTCTGCGCTCCACTGCTTTTAAATGATATTTTCAGAATCCCATTCTTCTAGTCAGTGATTTCGAAATGAAATTGAAAATAAATGCCGTTTTAATCATTCCTATTGTGTTCAGTTGTTTGATAGTCTTTTTCAATAGTTTTTGACTACAAGTCTTGTACATTAGTAGGATCGCAGAACACACTTTTGTCTGTTTGCTCCTTGTAGTTTTGTTGGTTTTGTAGTATAGCTTTTAATTTGCTTTTCTGTTGTGTAAGCCGAGATTTAATTTACACAAGTTGAGTTTTTGTGAAGCTGTGTGGGTTAACGGTGAAGCTCTCCAGATCTCGTGTTAAGAGTTGAATGATTGAGCTTGCTGTGGTGATGGTCAAGAATTAAGGAGACGCGGCTGTTGTAGTGTCAGGTGACCACTCGTAGTGGGCGTCCTGGTCGTCGTGTTCTGTGGTCACAGCAAGTTCTTGGTGAGGTTCACTAGAAATGCGAGGCATGGCTAGAGGAATGAGTTCAACATGGTGAGAGGAATGAGTTCAAATTGAAAATTTAGAAATTGGAGTGTATCCTGAGAAGCATGTGTTAGGATATTTGTACTAGGTAGAGGCAACACGCATGTAATGTATGAATGCATTCATGTAGCTTATTCAGTTGAGTATTACCTGAAGATGCGATGCTAGTCCTTATTGTGACGCTGTAAGCACAGACCTGTGAGCTGACACTGAGAGACTCTGATGTGTGTGCTGTTGGGACAAATTCACTGTACTGCAATATGTAGCCACATACTGTACGTATGAAATTTTTACTCATTTTACGTATTTACTTATGGAAGAGAGACTACAGTCCATGTAGTCGTGTGTTACAGTATACGAGAGTGAAGCTTCTGTACTCATACCTAGGAGTACAACAAGAATAGAGCCTCTGTATTCATAAATAAGAGTACAAACATTATAGCCTCTGTATTCTTATATGAGTACAAAAGACTACGGTGTGTGTACATGCATGAGTACAAATGAGTGCAGCACACGTGTGTGTGCGAGGATGCAATGGTACTGGAGGCAGCGAATAAACGTCGTCTTGGAATTAATGTCTGGGAATAGCGTACTGCTCTTCTCATGCCTCCGTACCATTATTGTATTTATAGTCAGAAACTATCTTTCTTACTGCAAAGCACTTAGTACGGCATTTTGTACTTGTTGATCTACAGAATATGTACGATTTATGAAAATGATAGTGATGTAAGATCATCGATATTATTGGATGTATCCTCAAATGTGTTGCTTGAAATTACCCATTTCTTTTTTCCAACATATATACAGGGTTGTGCTAGATAGATATTCGTTCTAGTTTTTCTGCAGTTTATTGGTAGACTATGTATGATGTTCATGTACAATATGTATGATGTTCATGTACAGTATGTGCCTACATATCGACTGCTAGCAATGAATGATCGACGCATTTCAATAATCATATTTTTCCGTCAGATTCCTTACAAATTGAAATTAATTTGTGTTCCGAGATTGGATCAAAAAATGTGTTGAGAAAATGAACCCAAATCGTTCTTTATTATTATTTTTTTTGTTACTTGACAATCGTGTGCATTTAGAACTTCCAGAATAATTCTACACTCTCTTTTCCTGAAGGAGCTAAAATAAAGCGTTTATCTTAATTGACTTCTCAGTGGAACGGATGTATTTTAATCATTGTAATGTGGATACAAAAAGTGCTGCATTGTCATAAAATGCGTGTTATTTTTTCGCTCTTAGCCTTTTTTTTCCCTTCAATACGGAAGCTTCTTCGGAAACGCGGCGCCAGCTGCCAAATAAAAGAAATTCATTAAAAAATACCGGGAATTTTTTGCCGTGTCTATGTACTGATTATGAAGGGAAATTCTATTCACTGCTTATGAATTGCGCTCACAAAAAGAAATGTGTAAAGCTCAGCTTTTACGTGTGTACTGATACTTGATGTAATATTCTGTGTGTTTGTCTAAACTACCCAAGTATGGCTGTAAACATAGTCTTCTATGTTGTTTTTATGTTTTCTTCCCTTGCCCATCACGAATCATTAAGAAAATTATTATAGTTTTAAATTCTAAAAGTCAATGCTCATATTTTATGAGTTAGAAATTGGCGAGACGAATTTTTAGAATTCAAGTGACATTGTGCAACTGGTGGTGTTTGCTGATGTAGCTGTACGAACACAACTGTTTCTTTTCAGGTATTACACATTCACGTGACTTACTGGTGCGTGAATCCGCTAAGTCAGGGAATCTAATAACAAAAAAATGGATATTTCTGAAGTTTAGAAATTGTACTCATTTAATATCGCTACATCGAACTCAAAATGATTGTCAGTTCTTGAGATTGTCCAACCTCATTTATTTTCCGGCATAAGTGTTGCATTATTCTTCTCTTGCCCGAATATTCTCATCGACGTCACCTCTGAAGAGAACTTTGAGATGACATCCAGGAGTTCCTTGTTAAACTTGGCATAAAAATATAGCTTCCTGTTGCTCGTGTTCTTGGGAAGCACTCCACACGGAATATAGGATATGGACACAAACTCATCCTAGAGCCACGCACGGAACACATCTTGTAAACTATTTTTAAAAGCGTGCTTAGCTTTCGGCACTTTTGAGTTGGAATATATTTTAGCGTGTGGAAATATTCATCTTCCTGCTTTTCATCAGGTGTCGAAGAAGAAAAAAGTGTGGGAGTGAATTAGCGAGTGCGATGGTGGAAGCATAATCATTGTCATTTTCCTCTGGAAACTCAGTGAAAGACTTACTAGTACCTCTGTTATTTTCTTCTGCAGGTTTTGTTCGTATATTCTCTCAAATACTGGCATTGTATTCTAAGCTGTATCCTGCATTAATTGTTCGAATAATGAAACAAAGTTTCAAAACTGTCCTTTGAGTGATGGTGATGAAATTTCGATGCGGAACTTGACTAGGAAAAATGTCTTTCAGGATAAATTGTGCTCCATTACATGCGTGATGCTACTTGCACTCTGATATAGAAAGAATGATTAGTCCAGCTGTGTGCGTTACAGTCGTGTGTGTTACAGTCGTGTGTGTTACAGTCGTGTGTGTTACAGTCGTGTGTGTTACAGTCGTGTGTGTTATAGTCGTGTGT
>VCRD01000120.1:73759-104915 GCA_006783055.1 Trinorchestia longiramus | reverse complement strand
TGTTACAGTCGCGTGTGTTACAGTCGTGTGTGTTACAGTCGTGTGTGACAGTCGTGTGTGTGACAGTCGTGTGTGCTTGTGTCTAGTGAACTAACGAGTAGGCTTACATCTTACATTGTATGTTTAACTTGCATCACTGACAACTAATTGACTTCTACAGTCCAACTTGCTTGAGTGAGTCACTTGATTGAGACGTAGATGTCATACTTGCGTGCTACTTGCAGGGCTCATCTTATAAATAGGAGTTTTTTTCTAGATTGATTAGAATTTGCTTAGGACGCTTGATCACGCAGCAGCAGTGTCTCTCATGGATTAGTTGTTGCAGTCACATATTCAAGAGCTGATCTTGTTTACATGCAACTCAGGAGTTAATTTCTATTTTTATTGCTGTATTTCATTTTTCTTTTCTCACCCTCTTCTCTCAAATCACTGCAGTTGTTTGCAATCAGGGGCCTTCAAATGCTCACGGACAGCTGGAGGAATGAAACTTAAAATTATGAATTGTGGAGGTAGTGGCTTGACTCGTACCTTTTAAAAATAATAATAATTATTATTGCTAACGCACAAAAACATTGGCAATCGACCGGACTATGTACAGTCAACATTTGAAAACTCATTTTTCACAATAAGGGTTAAAACTTTTTTCACAATTTCTTTAAAGTGTTGAAACTTTACCCTAAAATCTGTGCTTTCTTCTTCGAGAATCAGTAAGAAATGATTGAGAATGTGGTACGTTTTTATTGGATTGCGTGCATAAATTAGACGAGAGCTGCTGCTAGGATAGCAAGCATTGGCTACACAAGAGTCGGAGCGCCACTCAGCTCTCCTGCAATGCACGTCACATTACGAGTATTTATGCATGGCGTAAATATCCTGGTCTCGTTCCTTGTGGCCACCACAATCAGCCTCACACAACGCCAGTATCCATAAACTGAACCTAGCTGTGACACAGCTCAGTCCTGCTCCTCAATTGCATAGGCCAAATTATATCCTCATTTCTTATTCGTGGTACTTTATTTATGTAACAGATCTCTTGTTTGTGAACTTAGTTGCCGATATAGTGCAGGGCGTTACGAAAATTTTGAAAAAATACTTTCATCGAGTTGTTTCCTGCATGTTTCTAGGATTTCCTCTTCGCTGATTTTAGTTTCAAAGGAAAAGGCGAAATAAACAAAGGCGTGAATTTCCCCTCTCATAATTTAGCACAATTCAAGAGACTCAGTTTCCGGCTGTGTGATTTGCTGTGTCACAAATATTTCATTTTAAAATATTGTGTGGCCAAAACAGCACTTGAGGTATTTCTAAGCACTTGCTTCATATGACCATGCACCAACTTCAGTCATTGGCATTATTACTGCGCCGCGCTTCTATTTTTGATTACTTTCTCTTGGTGTTCATGGTATAGTATGAGGCTAGTTATTTCTATGTGCAAAGCCAGTGCGGTGTCTACTGCAATCGGTAGTTCGGTTGGTTGTTACTTGAATATTTGATGTCTCTCACTTGCTCTACCGTTTACTGAGTGTAAATGTGCAGACTGCATGACCATGGAAGGTGTGCTTGCTTGGCACTGCCTTGGATTAGTTTGTGCTGTGTCTTGAGCTCATGCCACTCAACAATATTGTCTAGATTAGTTCTTGCGTGCTCCTGTCTTCTCTGAGGGTCTTGTTCTGCATAACCCTGTCTTCTTAACTTATTTTTACTGCTTTGCCTTCGAGCGAACTGGGAATTTTTGAAAAGCACCCTTGTTTAATTCAGTTAGCGAGTCCACGCAAACGTTCGCTTGCTGCTGCTTTCATGCGGTCTTTCTTGCTATGACTTTAGAGTTCATGTGTTCACAAAACCCTTCACTTGCGGCCATCATTTTTCTGAACGTTGCTCACATGTGTGATTATGACTAGTGGAACTGTTCTCTGTGAGATAATATTCTCTAGATAATGAACTCTGAAGACTTGATTTAGTACTCATGCTTTAATATCTTACTCTGTTTGCCATTCATGCATTCTTTAGTCGCTCCTTTTTCTGAGGGTGTTCAAATTTGCATCATTGTTTCAGAATGTGAGCAGTGTTCGCGAAGAAGTAATTAGTTAAACAACTTTATGGTCTTTGTTTTTAACCACAAGCTTCTGTCGTTACATTAATGTTTCGTCAAAGCTTTAGTAAGTCTTTTGTATTTTCAGACGTGAGATTAAACTTGACGTACAAACCATCGGTAGTTCTATGAAAAAAATGTATGCTATTCTACGTATATCGCTGCTACGTCGAAGTGCTCCAAAGAAGATTGCTTCAACATAGTCATGGAATAAATAAGTATAACTGAGAGGTTTTTCCTAGCAATGCACCGTTTCATTACTTGAGTTCTGAAGGCAGTTTACGCGACCTTCACTGAATCAACAAAATTCATCTTTTTTCCTACACCTGCTCCTACCTCTTTTTGTACACCTGTTTCGCATGTTTTTTTTACCAGTTTCATCTGTTTTTTACAGCTTGTTTGTGAAACTCCTTTTCGAGGTATATGGGGAACTAGTGAAAATCCATCTATTTTTGTGCTTTTATTTTCTTCTCCAGTGGCGTCTGATTGATTGAAAAGTTGTTCTCAAGTTTGTAAAAAGATTGAACAACTGCGCTACACCGCAAAACCTTTTAATGTTTTTTTCTCGTGCGTTCACTGTTGTTAAGAGATCTTCTTTGTCTCCTTTAAGTGAATGAAATAATCAGCGCTGCTCCTCGTTCCTCGTAACAGTTTTTTTTGCATTGCTTGACCTACAGAAGAGATTTAATTACTAAACCCACATGCGCCCAGCCTCTCTCTCATTGACCAAACATCCTATGGAAATTATTGAAAGGGCACAACAATTTCGTGCTTATTTTTCTAACTTCATATCGAAATGAAGTAATGAAATTCACTTAACTGATTTCATTGAGAATGAAACATGAAAGTATTGAACTCAACAGCGCAGACTGGAGAAATCCGACCTTGACCAAGCAAAAGTGGTCTGATATACACGGTGACATCCCAGGCTGCTCCACTACACATCGACCGTTCCATTGATCAGGCCTCCTTGTTCTGTTCTGACCTTAACTCTGTCAACACTTGAACCACTCTTCTCTATTTCTTATGCTTCTGGCCGAGTTGTACTTCTTTCTACTTTATTTTATACTAATTTCTGCGTTTTCTTTTCGCTTCAGTTCTATTCCAATTACAGCCATTTCTTTTGAATTGAGTTCTGTATTCGTTACAAGCATTTCTTATCACTTGAGTTGTATCTGGGTATCAAGTTCATCTATATGACTTGAATGTTGTATCAGTTTCAACTGGAAAAGTGCGTAAATTTTGTTTTGTTGCGACCTTGATCTTGCATTGCTCTTAATTTTCTGTAGTGCGCCAACTTTCCCTGAGACAAGACTTTGTAGCAATTAAATAATTGTGCTTCTTAAGAAATTGAAGGCGCGGCTGCGTTAGAATTTGTGCATTGAAATATCGGGCATTGGCATTACAAAGACAGACATTAAAATTACAGAAATTTGTACAGCCCACAAGACGAGTTAGCTGTTGCATGTACCTTGTTTTGACCCACGTAACGTCGCCGTTTTTTTAACAAATTCATTGCGGTTGCCTAGCCGGTGCAAATATTTTACTTTGTACATACAGTCACTAGAAAGCTTTGAAAAAATTACAGAACCTAACCTGAGTGACCCACCGGTGGGTCATACTGCAATGAATGTGTTAATGGGGTGAGTCAGCTATATTCATGCCTTCATTTATGTGGGGAGCATGTTCTAATATGAGAGTTTTGGCTTATATTAATGATATTTTTAGGACTGAATTCGAGTAAGCATATGCGGAGTGAGAGCTGGGGTGATACGTCACACGTGGGTGTTCCCTTACCTGATACCAGCGTTGTCTCTCTTGACATGAACTTCCAAAACTCAACTTCTTTGTGGCTGCCTACATCTACGCTTATATATTCTGTTCTACGTCGAGCCTCTGTATTCTTGTTGGTAGCATGTCACATCTTTGTTTTAGTAATTTTACCTGTATAATGTATGGTGACGGTGTGTATAGCATATCCGGTACATATGTCTGTTTTATCGTTGTTTGGCATTGCCTTCTTTTATGGGATTTCATAAATGACTTTTTTAAGCTTCGTAGAAGTTTTCACTTGTAATTAAAGAGTATCGCATCTCAGGGCAGCTTGTGGATCTTCCTCCGGCTACATTGTTGGATAGTCGTGCGATAATGGAGGGAAGATTAGCATGTGTTCTACCTTGTGCTTATCTTATCTTGAGTGTTCTCTCATGGTCCACGTTAGAGCCTCACACTTACTCCTCCTTGTGAGCTGCTGCATCATCTAATTTCTTTGAATGTTTCCATTCAACCGTCCTAATACAATGCAGCAACTTAAATTTTAGCTTTCCACCGTCCTAATACAATGCAGCAACTTGAATTTCAGCTTTCCGCCGTCCTAATACAATGCAGCAACTTGAATTTCAGCTTTCCGCCGTCCTAATACAATGCAGCAACTTGAATTTCAGCTTTCCGCCGTCCTAATACAATGCAGCAACTTGAATTTCAGCTCTCCGCCGTCCTAATACAATGCAGCAACTTGAATTTCAGCTTTCCGCCGTCCTAATACAATGCAGCAACTTGAATTTCAGCTCTCCGCCGTCCTAATACAATGCAGCAACTTGAATTTCAGCTTTCCGCCGTCCTAATACAATGCAGCAATTTGAATTTCAGCTTTCCGCCGTCCTAATACAATGCAGCAACTTGAATTTCAGCTTTCCACCGTCCTAATACAATGCAGCAACTGAAATTTTAGTGTCATTTGTTTTTGTTCGAAGTCAACTGTCTCATCCAATTTGCGCTTAAAGAAAAATACAAAATTATAATGACTCGTCTATGTTTGGACCATTATCTGTTCGAGAATCAAATAACGCATCTATGTTCCCAACATCCAGTTATTGTATTCAATGATGCCAGTTTCACTTCGATTTTAGCAGATTTTAATTTCTCAGCAATATTTGCATCTGTCATATCTCGTATCCATATCAGTCGATGTCAAATTTTGCATCCATATTTACAGATGTGTAACGTGACATCCGTGTCACCAAGTTTCAAGTGCGCATCCTGAAAGCCGATCCATCACTTGGGCCAAAAGCCATTGCGTCCGACTGCGTGATCTATGTTTGATTGCTTAGCTTCGATATTTTTGCGTGTGATTCTCCAGCTGTGAAGTCCATCAAACTCCTAGATTATATCGTGTTCTGCAGCACACTAACCAAATATGTGCTCAATTTTCTATGTTGTTGGCGTTGGGATGTTTTTGACTGCCAAGTTGAAATTCATAGACATGGTCTGTGGGTTTTGTACCATTTTATTTTTTAAATTTCGTTCCTTAATAATATCTTGTCGGGCGTGCGGCTTCGTTACGAAAACCATTTTTAACTTCGATTTTTGTTGTATGTTGAAGGGCTTGCTTACCTTGTCTTTGTCATTGTATGGCTGGTAGCACGAATTTCAAAATGAGTTTACATAAAAAACATCAAGAACATCGAGTATTCGTGTATAAGTTGATTTGCTCAATATATCGCCTACTAATACGATGTTGCATCTGATCTCAGTTTCGATGATAACCTCCAGACTACAGTTATCCATGTATTGACGGTCTTTTGTATTTCAACATCCGAGACGATAAGCTATGTGCGGAGATGCGTGCAGAACAAAGTTCTATGACTTAAGTTCTTATAGACGAAAGTTTGTCTTGTTATTTTGAGCTGTTGAGTTTCCTAACCGATGTGAGTTGAGTATTATCACAGTCTGTACGGTCGAATTTATGTAACGGACACCCATTTTAACGGGGCCAGAGTATGAGTTGTATTATTGCATATATGTACTACAATTCCTCAGCTGGTTCTTGTAGATTTCGAAATTAATTCGTCAACGTTGAATCGATGAATGATTATGAAATGTCTTGAAGTGGTATAGTACTTTTGTGTTGATGATGCGCTTTGTTACCTTTATCTAATTTTATAAATTCTATACTCTAGTGACAGTGAAAAAAGGCGCACCTATAACTGCACGAGAGTGTACGAATGTTGTGTGAATATGGTTCTTCTCGGTTTATTTATGTAGCTGAAGAGAAATACGTGAAGAATTGTACGCAGTAAACTTGTAACTCTTGAACAAGCGCATGCGAGCATAACGTTACTTCCTACATTCCAGACGTAGCTTACGAGTCTCAGCTTGAAGTCATGTTCTAGATGCCACGTCAAGTTCTCATAGCTTGAGTTTGCCAGCTTCAAGGCTTGCATGCGCTTTTTACGCTTCAAAAGTAAGGAATCAATCTTTATTGCATGGTGCTTGTAATAAGCCAGCTTTTTGAAGTGATCCATACTTCATCAACCTTACTTCCCCTGTAGGATTACAGTTGACCACATAGGAGTCTGTCGGCTTCAAGATAGAATAGCGTGCAATTGTGCGGGACATTTTGTGCGCTTTCAGTTCTTTGCATTGCAAGTGTTGTGCACGCGTCAATGCTGTGAGATACAGTGTACGATCACTTGTGATCATATTGTATCTTAATCCAATACAAGCACCACCTGTTGCATCTTATTTATAGAGCATCGTTGGAATCTAGCACTAAGGCCCATACGAGCACCAAACTTGCAAGGGCTGATCTCTAGTAAGGTTTTTGAAAGCTAATCTTAAGTACGACTTCTTGCAGTGCTGCTAGTGTGTAGCAGGCACCGCTGGATGACGCTTGGATAAGCAAGTTCAAAGACCTGTGTTTATTTAGTGAGACTTGTTCTCTGCTTCTTTCTCGTGTTCTCTCTTATTAGAGACGACGCATTCACGCAATAACTTAATTAATTAGACGCTATGTTTGTGTACTGAGTATAGTTGTTTGGTTGGTTGTCATAGCAACATCATTCGGTCCAGTAGTGTGCTTTGTTAACGTTACTCCTTTAGCATGAATTGCTGCTCATTTAAATGCAAATACATGCATTCGCACTTGAAATATGTGGTTCTGATCGGGATGCAGCGGTTTTATTTTTTTCTGAATATTCGTGAATCATGGCCTTGAGATGTCGTCTCATAATTGAGCTTGATTCATCTTTGAAATGATAAATTTTTCTTTATGAATTATCACTGTTTATTTCAACTGATTAGGCTATGATTGGTGTGATAGTTGCACTTGATCGTCATAATATCTTGTCGCTTAAATTGAGTGTTTTTAATGTGCATAATGGTATAATATTCGCTCGTTGTAATTGCCATTCGTTCTGATCATTTTCCTCCAAAAGATAAGCAGGTCTTTGAGCTGGCGGTTAGAGAGAATTTCTTCCATGCGTGTGCATGCTATTACCTGCTTCTCTAGTTGGAATTTATCGAAGACAATTGCCTGTTAATTTGTCTTGTTTTCATGACTTCGTAGACTATCATTGTTCTTGCACGATGGTTTGATGTGCAGTTGTAGTTGGGACAGCATAAGAAGTATGGTTAATATTGTCTCCTTCATTGAGGTCAGTTGCTCTTGTACTAATAGAGATAGCGATGTGATCTCCTAGGTATTGATGCTTGCTTGTCATGATCATTACGCTGCGCAGCTCAGCAATGAAAATTATGTGACACTTGTGTGAGATTAGAGTGTTCTCATTACATATTTCAAGCCTTAAATGTGGCCTGGCTTTAGCCAAAACTGATGATGCTTTAATGGCCTGCTTAAGCAGTGCAATGAAAGTGTGCTGCTTTTAAAATCTGATTTTTTTCCCAGTGCTTTGATGGTCCAGCTGCATGTGTAACCCATCTGAAAAATTATTCTTTCTTTACAGCTTTAGAATACCTACATGTTCTTCGTAGTCTTTTCGTTTTATTTGCTGGTGCTAGTTACAATACTTGACCTGCAAGGTCATTTCTTCTAAAATTCACATGTTAAAAATTTCAAACAGTACCGAGCTTAGTTTGCTTGTATTGAGATGAGACAAATTGTTTGAGTGGGTCGTGTCTAATTCTTTGAGGTCAGCTTATTTTGAGAACAACTTGGCGGCAAATTGTTTTAGTGGCTCCTTTTTGACTTGTCTTAAAATAAGTTTGAACTCCAAATTTCTAAACTTCTTCACGCTGGCACTGTTTTCTATTTGTCCTTTTCCGCTGAGGTTGAAGTTTAAATGTATTTACCATTACTGAAGTTGCAATGTGTTTTTTCCCGATTTTAAAACGTTGAATATTTTGTAAGGTACATTAGTTACTTGTATCAGAACCTGATGAAATTTTCTTTACCGTCATGAATATAAGTTTTTCCCGTTAACTTGCCATAATGATCATAACTTTGTATGTAGTTAGCTGCTTGTCTCTTTGCCATATTTATGATACATTTTATTTAGTTGTCTCCGGTATCCTGTGGTAGAAAACTGTATTGAATTTTTTGATCATGGAATTAAAGAGCATTAAGGTAATTGGTGTAGTTAGGCCAGAAGTTTAGGAACAAGAGCTCGTAATTTTTGAAGTGAGATGTGCAACGCGTACGAAATTTCCCTGAAGCAAAACTTGACTGCAACAGAAATCCGTGATGCAAGAGTTGCTTGATGCTAGTCCTGACTGACGCCTTAGTCTTATGTACATTTCACCGTATTACAATTTAGTATCATGGATTTCTTGACTTTGGACTTTATTAGAAATTTGAATTAATTCGTAATTTATTGAATTTATAAAAGAAAATAATTTTGGATTGATGTGTATTTTATTCTCTGCAGAATGAAATGAAAAGTAAGTTGGCAGTTTTATTAGTTTTATTGCCCCCCAATACTCTTAAGTTTATGCAACTCCGCCGCGGTTGCCACCCTGTGAACTGCCTCATCCTCTTGTGATACACTCAGCTCTGTTCTTCTCTGTCACCTTCACAACTGTTCAGTATTACGCCTCGAATTCCATAGGCATTGACTCTATTGTCTATTCAACAGGGAATGAATAATTAACTCCTACTTTTAAGTTACTTCTAATAGTACCCTTCTTTATTTTTGCTACGTGGGAGGAGAAGTGAACTGCTTCATGCATTATTGATGTTCATAGCCATGTGGAGACTAGTGAACTATTGTTCTGAACCACGTTTTATTTATTAAAGATAATTGTTCTTTAGTAGTACAAGTGATGACGTGAATGTAGTGCTCAAGCATAGAAGTATAATATTAACATTCGGATTTTCCAAACTAGAGCATTTCTTGAAGCATATAAACGCGTTATTTCAATATGTGTGGCCTTGAAACCTGAAAAACAGAATCTGACCTTAAGGTCAGTGACCACCTTTTCTTGTGCAGATGCCATTGAAATAACTGCCTCTTGGTTAAAATATCGATGAATTACTCACGCAAGTCACGCAGTGCGCTCTGACTCCCTATTCTTGCAATTGTTATCCTGCTCCATGTCTGTTGGAACCATCAACACGTGGCTGGAATCAACGATTGCCTTCCATTTTGCTATCGTCTTGGTCTTCTATTGCACGTGTTCTGCTATTTTCTGTACCTGTATCACTTGAACGAGACGTTCCTATTATTTTTTTGAGAATTTAGGGAAAGTATAGGAATGATAATTATGTAACGGAAGCGTTTCAACGTCGAGTTTCAATACGTTTAAATTGTTTTCATTAATTTGAACACATTGACATCGAATTGTCATTTCATCGTATGTGTGATCTGCATAAATAAACTCTTTGATCACATTATTGTAACTTCTGACGTTCGTGTTTTCGACATTTTGAAACTGCAATACAGGACTAAAAGTATTTTTCTACGTAAATTTCTAAGGATCCTTTTTATGATGAGCACACTTCCTTTTATAAATTATGGATGCTTAAGAACATTTCGCTCACTTGTATCCTAATGGCGTGTTTCGTTAGTTATGTATACGAGTTTCGGTATAGCTTCGTTGTATGGACGATTTCGCCGGGTTTCTGTGAAGTGATGAATGCTTGTTTTCATTTGCTCTCGGTAGCATCTATGTATTGTTCCAAACTCATAACATATTACACGCAAGTCGTGAACATCAGTCGTTTTTATTGTTATTAGCTCTGGCCCTTAAATATTCTCCTTGAAGAACTTTCTTCACCGACTTGTGCTCCTGAACAAGTGTTCTAGCAAACAGCGTCTCTGTACTCGAATTTGATCAGTAGTTGCTCTAGAGCAAGGCTTCCCAACGCTTCTCTGACCTTGTACCCCTTCAGTATTTCAACAGTTGAGCTTGTACCTCAGAATTTTGGACAGAAAGGTTAGTAGAAAAATTGAAATTCCATTTAATTTTTAAAGAACTTTTAGGTTTTAGGAACTATAAACTAGGGGTACATAGTCTCTGGTCTAGATCAAACAAGCATTAGTCAACCTACTTGTCTTCTTATTAGTTTGCTGGTGTTGCTTGGGTTTCCAGTATTCATGTGGCTCTCTCTCCATTGTCTGAATTTGTCCGTTGTACTTCATCATCTTTCTGCTCATTTTTGGTTGTTTTTTTTCCACTGTGCCGTCGCATCTCAAATATTCGATCCAATAAGACGAGCCACGTATCCGTATTAATAACTATCCTTTTCTAATGCGTTTTTCGTTTGTTTTTCAAAGTTCAATTTTCCAAGTTGGTCTTCAAGCATCGAAGTCTGTGTAAAGCTCTGAGGCTCTCGTTATAACTAATGACATTTTAAGACGGAGTTCACGAATCGAGTCCTGCTATTGTGCCTCATGTTACTTATGCATACTGTGTGATTGTGTGCGTACGTATTGGCATCATACTTTGTAGGCTGATATCAAATTCATGCATAACTGACGGAACGTATTACTTGAAATCGAAGCTAGTCCGTTCAGTTGCAGTTCTACGGGACTGCCACGCGGCCTTGGAAATCTTGAAGTGTCCTTGAAAAGAACGATTTGTCCTTGGATTTTAAAATGTTCTTCAAAAATTGTATTGTGTCCTTGAATTTTGAAACAGTAAAAATGGTACAGCATCTTGTGAATGTGTATTGTGTGACAGTGGCTGTTAAATCACTACAGTTGTCTATATTTTACAATGTGAATGGATTTGATGCAAGCCATACCCAACCCTGGTATATTTATACCACTTATCAGTGAATGTAACAAAGAATTAAATTCACATAAACAGTTACGCAGCTAACAGATTTCTATATTTGTAGACAAATGTTTCTCATATGCTTATTATGCATAATTTAATACGGGAATTCACGGTACTGTACGGGGCAGTCGCATGGTTCCTACTGAGTGCCTTGCACTTCACTACACCAGAGCTCCTAATTGTGACGGTGTCGCTATATTCAGTGGCTGTGAATAATATGCGCTGAGTTTTATGTGTAACAAGCTATGGTAGAACATTAGCTACTTATCTTCGCTTATTATTGAAATCAACTGAAAAACCTCCAACAGTAAAAGGCATGCAACAGATAATGCCGTGGATTCTGATAAACAAAAGTTAGCTTTCATTGTCATTCTGAGTTTCATCTTCTTTTATTGTTGGAGCTCCCAGTGCAGTGGCCTAGAATGAGGTGCTATGCAACAACCTCCTCTCATTCCTATGATCTAAATTTACGCTAGTCTACACTAATTATTTTTTGTTGTACTTCATCAATCATGACGAGATGAAGTCAATGGAGGGAATTTCTTGAAATATTCACATCAGTTTGATTCAAATGCCCCTGGAAACCGAACATGCACTTAATTTGGCTGCCTGCAATTTTTACATAGAACTATTATGAAATAAATGATGCTGTTGATTTTGCGTAATTTTTTTTATTAAACGAATGTACTGCTATTCGTAGTAGTTTCAGTACAGTAGATGTTTTGTATTGAAATGTGTCAATGAAGTGTTGTTATGTATTGAAATGTGTTCATGAAGTGTTGTTATGTATTGAAATGTGTCAATGAAGTGTTGTTATGTATTGAAATGTGTTAATGAAGTGTTGTTATGTATTGAAATGTGTTCATGAAGTGTTGTTATGTATTGAAATGTGTTCATGAAGTGTTGTTATGTATTGAAATGTGTTCATGAAGTGTTGTTATGTATTGAAATGTGTTCATGAAGTGTTGTTATGTATTGAAATGTGTCAATGAAGTGTTGTTATGTATTGAAATGTGTTCATGAAGTGTTGTTATGTATTGAAATGTGTTAATGAAGTGTTGTTATGTATTGAAATGTGTCAATGAAGTGTTGTTATGTATTGAAATGTGTTCATGAAGTGTTGTTATGTATTGAAATGTGTTCATGAAGTGTTGTTATGTATTGAAATGTGTTCATGAAGTGTTGTTATGTATTGAAATGTGTCAATGAAGTGTTGTTATGTATTGAAATGTGTTCATGAATGTTATGTATTGAAATGTGTTCATGAAGTGTTGTTATGTATTGAAATGTGTTCATGAATGTTATGTATTGAAATGTGTTCATGAAGTGTTGTTATGTATTGAAATGTGTTCATGAAGTATTTAAACTGAAAATAGCCTCATTAAATGAAGGAGTGACACTTAACTTTTGATTCTTTAGGTTCAAATAACTACAATAAGTTTTCTTATTGTAGTTATTCTTTATATATTGCACATGGTTTACATGATGCACTCCTCCTTTTCTGTCTTGCATTCAAAAGTACTCAATTTAATACTTTGTGTTGCAAATAATAGCGTAACACTAGGTGTAGGAAGTTAGTGATCTATATATTGATATATTGTTGTGTAGGCATCAGTCATCGGTCAACTGCCTGATGGAGGTCCAATAAAAAATATAGAAATTCATGTTGATTTGAAACCTAAATTGGCAATTTCCCCAATTTATGTTATTAGATATTATCTCGCTTGCTATAACTGATGCCAAATGTCAATTTTGATCCAAGAAGAATTAATAAAGTTGTACCGACGTACATATCATTGTTTAATAGAATTGATTTGTTGTAAATTTGTGTCCTTGATATATCAATATTTGGCCTTGAAATATCCTTGAATTTTATTTGTAATTTTGTGTTGCAATCCTAGTCCTACGATGTCTATGAAGATTGTTTAAAGTTCATCTTTAGGAATTTATGAACTTCTTGAGGTGACTGCAGTTTTTCATCTCTTCTCTCCGTTTTCTGCAACACTCATAGCTCAAATTGAAGTTTCTACTATCTTTATACACGGAATTCCTTTATTAAACCACGGTATTTGCAACTAAAAAACCATGACATTTAATTTTTTGTGTTGCTCATTGTTTTTCAAGTTGGTTGTTTAAGATTCATTGGTCAGTTAAGTTTTTTAGAGTTATCAACCAGTGACTAAAAGGATTTATTTTAATTTTTTGTGTGTAGTTTCCTTGATAAGAATTGTTTGTTTTTAATCTTCGTGCAATTTCTTACCTTCTGTATTGTCTTCCCTTCTTGTCAGATCGTTATTACCATTACTTTTCCTTATGTTTAGCTGCGTACAACACCTAGACTTTAATAAATGGGTTGAGGAAACCCTCCTAAGTGCCATCGTTTATCGATAATTCTCTGTGAGATTCATTTAAACGCGCGTCGCAACAGACGGGAGAGCGATGTCTCCTTTATTAATTGCGGAACTGTTCACCGACTTCATGTGTCTCGTATGGAATCATTGTACATGTGTTGGAAACCTGGTCCAAAATACGTAAGATTTTTCAGTTACATGTTTTAGAAATTTGTTCTTTTTCTTCGTGCTTACTGTGAGCGCAATCTTTGAATAGTCTCGCTAACACGCTGACGTTCGAGGAGCTAATGATGAAGTATTTATAATTAACAATTTCTAAGCAATATTAGTAAATGTTATGAATGCATTTTTTTAAGGGTACTCGTAAGAAAGTACTACGAACTGGCCTTTTCCTAAAGTGATTCTTTAAGACACTCGTGTGGTTTATTCGATGACTTCGCCAGTTGTTTTTGAAGTGAGCACGTCATAAGTTTGTTATCTACGTGACGTGATGGGGATCTCAGCGTCACTGTTGTGCTACGTTCAGCATCTCAGTATACGAGTATTCAGGCTTCGTCTTCGTCTCACCGTCTTACTCCGACCTGACAAAACATGCCGCGAGTTTTGGGTGTGGTCTCAATTGGTGACATTATAATTTACCTTTCTTATATACATCTTGGGCATCCAAGAATATTTTAAAAAATTATAATAATATTCTTTTGAAACAGATATTCTCTCTTTGCTAGTAAATGAGAGTTCATTGTCACTATTCATGGTTACGTGTCAATTACTTGCCGTTTTACTTAGTTCTATGTCGTGTATTCAATTTCAAATTTTACTGCAGGAAATAAAGTTTGATTGTTCAACATATAGTTATCAGCTGATGTTGGGTATGGGATCATGCTCCTCTGATCATGCTCCTCTGATCATGCTCCTCTGATCATGCTCCTCTGATCATGCTCTTAAGTAAGCATGAAATATAATACATGGGAGCCAGATCTGCGCATCTCGCAATTGCGCAGCTTCCTAACCACAACCTTTGCTGTTGTTGTCTCCAATGCGTTTTTCGTAGCCGAGTTACGAGCAATTGAAAATGGCCGCTACGATCGATGCTCCCGCCTAATGTGATTTACGAAGTATAATCCGTTTTCTGTAAGAATGATGTAAAGCTACTGAAATCCATCGCAAAATGAGTGAAGTGCATGGTGACAACTTATGACTGAGAGTAGTGTACGGTAATGGCGTAGCAAATTTAAAGAAGGGCGAATTGACGTTTATGAATAAGGTGAATTAGGGCGCAAGTTTGTCTCTACTATGAGTCTCATTCAGCGTGAGGATCAGCTGGTTAACACCATACGTTGGATTACAACCATTGAACTTTCTGAAGAATTTCCAGACATTTCAAGGTCTGCGTTGGTCACAATGGTGTGAGACCTGGAATAGCGGACGCTGTACGCCCGTTAGACCAAGGCTTCTTGTGCCTGTAAAGATGTCTCTCTTCTCACTGACGGCTAACTTCTGTGAAGAAAGTGTCGAGAAGCTTGTGTCACCATATGACGAATGCATCAATCGTTTTTGTGATTATGTAAAGAAATACGTAAGAGTCTGCAGTACTTTTGATGATAAAATTATTATATTAAGAAATTTTTCTATAGCTCATTACTACTTAAAAAACATCTCTTGTGTTTCAATGGTCTGTCTTTACCTAAATGTGACATTTTAATACAATAGTTTTATTATTTTTTATATTATATTGAGATTTAATTTGTTTTTCTTTAACGGATACTTGGACATTTTAGTTGCTTTTGAATCTCCAACGTTCAACAAGCACAGCAATGACAGAAACTCGTTTACATCCAATTTCTTCTCTCGAGGGTGAGATGCTCCACGTTCAGGATTCGAGTAGATCCTAATCTTGATTATTTATGTGTATGAGCCTGAAATGTGCTGGGCAACGCTAGAATTACCCAACACAAAAGTAGATAGAGATGACCCAAGTTTTAATTGCGTAATTGTATTCTAGTGTTGAGAACAAAAGTCGTGAGAGTACGGCATAGTTCGACAGTTGTGAGCAGCTCAAACCTGTCTCTGGTCACAGCAGTGAGGCTGCTACACAGCCTCAAGTTTTGTGTGTTTTCAGAGCGAACTCTTGACTGAGTCATTGAGTCATGTATTTTGTGAGCTGTTACTCAAGTCATGTATTTTGTGAGCTGTTACTCAAGTCATGTATTTTGTGAGCTGTTACTCAAGTCATGTATTTTGTGAGCTGTTACTCAAGTCATGTATTTTGTGAGCTGTTACTCAAGTCATGTATTTTGTGAGCTGTTACTCAAGTCATGTATTTTGTGAGCCGTTACTCAAGTCATGTATTTTGTGAGCTGTTACTCAAGTCATGTATTTTGTGAGCTGTTAAGTCATAACTCAAGTCATGTATTTTGTGAGCTGTTACTGAATCATGTGAATCATGGAGTCAGTGCGGATATTTCGAGCTGCATTATTTTATTGAATTAAAATATGTTTTAGGCATTTTAATTTTACGATTTGAATGTTTCAAAACGTGTTCCAGCTTGCTGAGTTTACAGTAGCTTGTACATCATTGGCATCTATCATATTTGAAAACTCATATTCATGCGTTTCGAGTTCTTCAAATTGTTTTTAAAATGTTTAGCTATTTGTGTCGTCAAAGTTTTCGCAGCTTTGTTTTCGTACGATTCATCAATCTGATTATGCAAGCTGAGTTAATTATAAGTTTTGCTCAATTGATCCATACACAGGAATATGTTTGTAATACTGAGACTTTCTAGCTTATAATTTTCATGCCTCCTTCCATTGCCTGCTAGAACGCCATTGCATAAATGAGAATCTGACCAAATTTTGGAAAGTTGAGTGGAATCTTTACATGTTCTCGCAATCAATAAGTAGACACGGACTCCATACGACTTATCTCGACCCTTTTGCTCCGACTTTTGAACATTTTATTTGTATACTATTCCACTTCTTAAAACTTTCATTAACCTTCATTTTTGCTAAGATTATGCGGGTGGTAACTACTCTGAACGCTATAACCCTGATTTGTTCCATCCCAAGCCATTCTGGGCCAAAAATTCTACTTAATGTTAATAAATAATTTTAAGGGAACACATGTCCAATTAAGAACGAAGGGCTCAAGCAAATTCGGCTGTTGGCCTTCAGTCACTGATGCAGGCAGCAGTGTAGCTTCTCTTTCCTAGCATTATTTAGAGGTGCATTGATTCTTGGCAACACAGAGTGCACTACATCAATGCGTCTCCAGTGTGAGGTGCATTCATGTAGGTTGTGGTCAACACAGAGTGCACTACATCAATGCGTCTCCAGTGTGAGGTGCATTCATGTAGGTTGTGGTCAACACAGAGTGCACTACATCAATGCGTCTCCAGTGTGAGGTGCATTCATGTAGGTTGTGGGCAACATAGAGTGCACTACATCA
Source organism: Trinorchestia longiramus (assembly GCA_006783055.1). NCBI lineage: Eukaryota > Metazoa > Arthropoda > Malacostraca > Amphipoda > Talitridae > Trinorchestia > Trinorchestia longiramus. The sequence continues at coordinate 88,012 of VCRD01000120.1, read as the reverse complement.
ATGCGTCTCCAGTGTGAGGTGCATTCATGTAGGTTGTGGTCAACACAGAGTGCACTACATCAATGCGTCTCCAGTGTGAGGTGCATTCATGTAGGTTGTGGTCAACACAGAGTGCACTACATCAATGCGTCTCCAGTGTGAGGTGCATTCATGTAGGTTGTGGTCAACACAGAGTGCACTACATCAATGCGTCTCCAGTGTGAGGTGCAGTCATGTAGGTTGTGGGCAACACAGAGTGCACTACATCAATGCGTCTCCAGTGTGAGGTGCATTCATGTAGGTTGTGGGCAACACAGAGTGCACTAAATCGAACAGTCACTTCCCAGCGTATCTTCTTGCGGTCTTCTAGTGTGGCAAGAACTTCACTGATATAAGATCTTCTTGGTGACACTAGTTAAGTTACACGACTTGTTTCGTCACGTCACTTTAAATTTGTGTACTGTATCACGAAACTAAACAAAAACATATTTCGTCAAGAACACCAGCTTTCTATACCTGACTTCAAAGACATCTAAAATTTCCGCTTGATTTCTCCTTGAGCTTCTCAGCTGAGCAGGTTATGCTAATTTGAGTGCGTTGTGTCGTGTCCATGTCTAGCTTGGATAACAGATTTGTACTTCGTTCTTGTCTGTGTTAGAAAATGCTCGAGTGTACCTGCAAAACGGGGTCAGTTTGCACACTTTACTGCACCGTTTATCCCTTCAGAACTTCGGTTACGTTTGTCGATTTTATCGTAGGAAAGTATTTTTTATCATTTTTATGGACAAGTTCTATATTTCTACGTCAGAATTGTTCCTTCTACATTGAATTATAAGTTCTAAACCTATATTCGTTTAACATCTTGCGTGTTGCTCCAAGTATTCGTTTCGTATGTAGATTTCGAGTCCCTCTGACTTCCGTCTTATTCTTCTTTCACAGTTTCACATCATCGAAAGAACTGAAAGCAGGTTATTTTACGCATACAATCATTGTGATAATGAATTACAGCAGCGCTGAACTTAATTTCACACTAGTGTTCTAAAAGTGAGCATTTTAGCTTCACTCCATAGTCCGTGAAGTAGCGTGGCATGAAAGTAACAGTGTAGTTACGGCAGCATGGATGCCAGACGCAGCACAGCTGGCGGTTGTCTCGATAAATCTGGCGGTATCGGCCGGCTGCTCTCACGGCCCGCCACGCCTTATCGACAGAATGTCCTGCGGTCATCCCTCTCACTATTTTATGTCAGCCAAGATATTTAATGGAGCGTAAACTGCCTTCACCATTGATAGTTTGCATCTTTACGAGGGAGCCGGCAAGCCTTCCAGCCTCTTATGCGGTTCCGATGCCTCACTTCTGCCTGCATCCCTGTCTTATCGTGCGGAAATTTTAGGCACCTAAAAAACTGCGATTCAGTACTCCTTAGTGTAATCTTAGTGAGGTTTGATGGATATTTAGGCCCCGGTTCTGTGGTGTGGAAAAACGAAAGACTGCTGTAGTTATGTCGTGGTAAAAATTATTGAGGTGAAAGGTGATCTGTCAAAATAACTTGTTCATAAGTATCAATGAGTTTTAATGTTTCTTTCATTAGGTATCCTGTTGCATATCGCGTTCGTGTGACCACCAATATAAGATAGAAGAGTACGAGGGTGAAGTATTTGGGGAGTATGTGTACGCATATCTGATTTAATTGTTCTGCAAATGTTTTACGTGAGTGCTAGATGCTAGTCCAGCACATACTACTACTAAAGTTCATCTGAAATGCATTGATGTCGTGTGTCGTCCTCTACCGTTTGCACCATTCCTTATTTATCATGTTTCGAATTTACCCGAATTGTGTTCCTTTATTGGTCTATTTGTTTATTTTTCACATTTTCTCAGAACTGCTCTACGGCCGTGTTCTTCATTCGCACTAAATGTGCCGCGAACTTCTAGTACTTAATTCATCAACTAATTATCTCGCTTGTTTGTCAAGTAATTCTGTTCATGAAATTTTTCTGGCTTCGACATGAGCCGTGTACGCGTTTTTTCATAGTAACTCATAAACTTATTATGAAGAGTTTACAAATAATTCCATCCAATCTATATTTTATTGATTTTAATTGACATTGTTTTTTCTAGAATTTTTCACAATGTTAATCTAAACTTCAGCGAGTTGCTGCGCATCTTAGCGATGTTTATGCATTTTAGCGCTGTTTAATTTTTGGCATATTTCTCGTGAGAGATTAATTTGCCTTCATTGAGGGAGTTGATTGTCCCCTAGGATGTTGAAAGCACCTCATTAAGCCCGCTCCGATATTTTCTTGGCGGGGTCGCTGGAGGCTCGCAGTTTTTTGTGAATGCTGTTCACCATCCCCCGGTGTTGGTTTAGGCGTGGCGCCTCTAATGCGCCCCTCTGCTCATAATGACGTGCGCAATGGCATGACATTCGCTATAATTGCGCCCTAAATGACACCATTCCGCATTACTGCCTTCTTGGACCACTCCTATAAGGCGAGTGTCCCCACGCTGTGCCATATTGTGCTCTCAAATTATGACTAGGCGTCATTTTGCGCTGTTGGAACCCGTATCTCTGGAATCAGTACGGCGTCTATGGTTAGCGATCAGTGAAGTTATCGATGCAAGTCTGTGTAAGACTTCAACAGTTCATGTGTCTTACTAAAATGCGAGAAACGCGTTGAAAATTTTATTTGTTTATTTCAACAAATCATTCAAAGAGATGGAAAAAATCAAGAGTTTCATAATTTCTTCTATCTTATTTAATGGGAGAAGTTTATTAAACTATTTGCGCTTCATAAGTACTATTTTTCTGCTAGGAAATTTGTACGTGTGTTGGTATGATATGGTTATGTTCAGATATTTTATCTTAGGTGAAGAAGGCAGTTTTTCACAAAAAAATAAGTTAAGTGAGAGAACCTTGCATTTCTTCTCCCCAGCTTTTGTACAAACCCAGACCACGAAACAAGCTACGAGGGCGCGTCAGCGACAGCAATTGTTTTTTACGGAGCACCCTGGACCAACTGTAGACCGCGGTCATGCTGACCCTTAAATCTCAAGAACACCTGCATCAATTTAATATTGCATCCTTAATACTCAGGATTATGCGCATTTGATCTTCGTAGCAACCCCTGTACATCAAGCGGTTCCCCTGGCAAGGAAGTCTTTCTATTGTACTTGTCATATATGACGTCTAGTTCTTGTCGAGCCGACCTTGAGAACAGTGGTGCAGGAGTCACAGTACTTCTAAACATCAATGGAATCAGAGGTAGACATCTCGAGAAGTATGGAGCTCGCATTCAAGTCTGAATTGGACGATTTATGAACTTTTGCACGTAAAATTAAGGCACTGAAGTCGGATATCAGAATGAGAGGAGTTGAAGTCTAGAATTTGGTGGGTCGACTTACAGCTGTGGTCAGGCGTAGCTCAAGTCTTCGCAAATACGTGATTCCTCGTGGAATTCCAATTGGGATTTCGGTTGAGTTTGAAGCTTTTTGAAAGCTGCTTTAAGATATTCATAGGTTTCCACAGGTTTTCTTTCGATGAAGCGGCTAGTTGCTTCTATTTGTTGGATAATGGCTCCTAAATTTAATCCAAATGTAAATATTTGGCATGACCTTAGTAATTATAAGTGTCTTATTTGTTTGCTTTGGTTTATTACATTGTTCCGTGCACTTTTTATCTTGTTTTTCTATTTAAAAAAAAAGATATAATGTTCGTATTCTGGGTAAAGTGATACAATAATGACCTTCACAACAAAGAATTCTAAAAGTACTTGAATGGAGCACATGCTAGAATTATTCTCTAAAGTAAATTAATAGTGGTGTGAACCTTGGTCCTTTATAATGTGAATCTTGGTCTCTTTGTGGTTTCATTTTTTGTCTTCATTGCATATTGGGTTACCATGTCTTCTTGTTGCTGTTGTCACCACATTTAGTTTCTGTGCTCAGCGTTGGCAAGACAGCAACTGATGGAAGTTTTCATTTTCAGCAAAAGCGCTAACAATTAAAAATATTCAGATATCGTAACTCGAAAAACTGTGCCAGAGTTTTTGGGTATCTGATAAGTAGTTGATGTACCACGAGGCGTTTTGATGTGCTTGGGAGACGCTCATTCGCCCACATAATCAACAAGAGGTGCTGCTAAAAGATGCAATACATTAGTGATTTAATAAAACGTCACTAGAGTAAAGAACGAAAATATTGGATTTTGTTTCTGGAATGTGCGTACATATAAGGTCATTTTGTTTCATTTTACCATAAGTTGCCAACCGAAACTGAATACTAGTTGGAACGTAATTTTAGCTCGCTATTTTGTTTTGATTTTATAAAACATAGAAATATGTAGGATTATTCTGCCACGTCCTTTGCACGGAAAATGATTTGAATGATTTCTGCCGTAATTTATGCATGTTGAAGTTCAAGCGCGGAATTAGGCACGTCCTCCTGACATTTCTGCTCTGCCTGAATTTAGCTCCACGTCAGCACTGTCCTGGAAAATAATTCTCAGTAGTAAGTGATTCACTAAATTTTGAATCAAATTGAAAGTGTGGTTCAAAAAAATTATCATATACGATGGAATAGATGTAATATTAACTTGAAACAAAGGTGAGAAGTGTTCGAAATTTCCTTGGAAGAATTTGTGACTGGAAACTCAAAAGAATTTTGTTTGCTGTGCTGGTAGTCTGACCTTGACTCTGTGTGCGCAATTTTGTTGTTTCTTTTAAAGATAAAATGTTGAGGTTGGCTCATGCGTCCTCGCAGTCATCTCCAATAAACGCTAAAGGAAAGCTCAGTCGCTCCCCCTTTGCTCTTCTAATATTTATTCATGCTCTGGGAGTGCGATGCTGTCACACTTCTCACCTCTGCTCCTTTCCTGCTCAAAGTTGCCAGATTCTCTTCAACTTAAAGGCCAAACAGCGCTAAAAATGTGGTAAAACTTCTCTTTAGTAACGATGTTGGTTAGTGGAGGAATGGAAGAACAGAACTTTTAATATTTGTGCCTAAATAAAGTAACTTAGCCCACTAAACCCTCCGGTTAACATGTTCTTTTCATAGCTGTTTTCCATAAACCATGGAGCGACATAGGAGTTGTAAATGTGCTCACATTCTGTGTTTTATATTCAAATGAAGCTGACTAGCCTGCACCTAGGGACTTGCTTCAACACCTCACTGCCAACTTGCACAGCCGAGCAAAGATCTTGAGTCTGAATAATCTGGGGGCTTGAAGGGCGACAAGATTGTGACTAGATTATTGAAATACTGTTCCGTTTGTGTGTATTCGAATACACGATGTGGGTGGTTGGTTATGTACTCGGCAGGCGTCCAGTAATCACTTGATGAAATTTGCAGTCATATTGTGGTATAGTTTGACTTTATTGTTCTGCTTCAGTTCTTCACTGTGTCTTCACGCCATGGTGATTAAAAAAATGTTGTAGAACTTTCTTCAGTTTTTGATACTTTTTAAAATGACTTTAATCCAATTCAAAGTTTAATCTAGACCACTTACTTAAGGGGGGCATCTTTAGTGAAAAAGCTTAAGCGCACAGTACGACGAAACTAAGCGCAACATAGTAGGTAAAATTGGATTTAGAACACATATTATTCATGTTCTTTTTCTCATTTTTTTTCAAAATAATGGCAATTTCGGGGGTGAATAAGTTTTTTTTGGCATTTTTGACCCAAATCGATCTCCTCTTACAGTTTTTATGCTAGAACAAAAGTAAATAGAGTTTTGGAAAGAGAAAATCAATACCTACAAACGTTTGATACGATCTATGATACTATGCACAGAATACCTACCACTTAAGGATTTTATGATAAGGCATTTTTAAAAACCAATGATGTTACATTTCTTATGTACCAACTTTATTGGAAATATACGTTTTTGTTTGTTTGTTTGTTTGTTTGTTTGTTTTTTGCCACCACAAGAATCACAACTCAAAAACCGAAAATCGATTTTTTTTACGATTTTCACTGAGCATCCTTAAGCATTTTCTGCTACCAAATTCTGAATGGAATTTAGGTTAAACTTGAAGAGATGATAGTAGAAGGTACACGATGCTTAAGTACAACGTGGCACCGACTTATTGGCTCAAGTTGTGTGAACATTTATTGTTACTCGTGAGTTCCATTTATTTTGTAAAGAAAATACACGTATTTATTGACGTCTCCATTCCGTGGGTGAAGAAATGTACGTTTGCATTACTGCAGCATCCAGAACTGTCCTCGTTAAACACTGCTGTTGTGAAGTAGAGCGTAAGTGACGCGTGAGAGGCACATGCCGGCCTGGTAACTAGGACGGGTAAGATATCCATGACACTGGATGCTGAGCAATTAGCTAATGACGCTCAGGCAGCAGCAGTGTGTGTGGATGGACTTCGCTGGACACAGTTTTGGGTCAAGTGCTACGACGGCTACCTCGTGTTCTTTTCTCTTGGTGATGTTGGGTTATCTTCTGTTTCTGTTGTCGCAGCAGTGTGAAAATCATATTTGTTACTCGTAACTGCGTTCCCTCAATTTCTGAGTTCCATCAATTGATTTAACACGTTCACTGCCGCTTGAAATTAAGACTACACAAAAAGAGACTACTTCACGCGTATGTGCGTCAAGCGCCAGGAAAAGTGTTAATGGATGACTTCAGCTACGCCCAAAAGTAGACGCCAGCTTGACCAGTGCAGCTTTGTTTAGCATGTAATGGGTTTGCTATGAATGAAGGTTGCCAGCTGTTAAATGGTTACTGTCAACACTCATCAAACCGCTGCCAGACACGTACGAGATGTGTTGAAGCTTTCCGTTACTTGCGCTCCAAGTTATGTTAACTTCAGTTTGTTTCTTCATGCATGTTCTCATTACATTACCTTCTTAACGTAATAAAAAGCTCACCTAAACTATTCACTACCAATACTTTAATGGTGATCTGACATTTGTATTCATTTCTGTAATTTCAATCCACAGCAGATCAAATTCCTTCCAAATAGCTCCTACTCACCAGCATCATGTAGTCAATGTTAGGTTCAAAGTAAAGACACTTTTTTAACATAAATTTTGTTCGTTCAGTTTTAGGATGGTACTTTTTTCGAACACAAGACGCGTTGAGTTGGAAAATAAGTTACAGCATTAAGACTTGTGTTAGGATTTTTCATTAAAATGAGTCAGAGTTACGTGTGTCAAGTGGTTCTAACCGTACTGATTAACTTCTTCAGAAATTTGTGTGTTAATTAAATTCTTCGAGTTGTGAGAAGTGATGTGCCATAGGACGTCAGGTGTTGGAGTTTGATGGAAGAACAGGAGTAGTTCTGTGTCAAGCCTGGCGAGACAACGAGGCTGTGCAGCAGCAGAGGCTGTGCAGCAGCGGAGGCTGTGCAGCAACGGAGGCTGTGCAGCAACGGAGGCTGTGCAGCAGCGGAGGCTGTGCAGCAACGGAGGCTGTGCAGCAGCGGAGGCTGTGCAGCAGCGGAGGCTGTGCAGCAGCGGAGGCTGTGCAGCAGCGGAGGCTGTGCAGCAGCGGAGGCTGTGCAGCAGCGGAGGTTGCGTGGGGTTGTCAAATCCTCTCACTTTTTCTTAATTATATACTTTTATGAGTGCAAAATTTGCAATTACTGGTGTTGATTGTTTCAGCACATTTGGTCAATTATTAGTTAACCATAACAACCACCCTTGAAAACGAGCTTCGTGAACCCGATGTTGTTTTTACAGTTAAACAATCAATGCTACAGAATTCTCTTGATGATCCAGCGTCCAGCACCCGGGGCTGGAACTGCTGCTTCTTCCTTCCTCGAATGAGGCCAAACACTCAAGTTTCGAGGACGGTCTGATCCCCACAAGAAATCTCGAGGACTCGTTCCTTGAGCAGCTAACCTCATTAGTGGTCCAAATTATCGGCACCTCTGAAGCCATGCTATTGGCAGACTTGTTTGTTTACTCGTACACTGCATTATTTTCTTCCAGTCCTTCCTTCAGAGTCAATGTTTTCAAACTCGACTTTTGTCGAGTATTTATTTTCTCAAGAACAGTTTGTATTGTAGCCCTCTAATTAACCACAGGCATATTATTTGGAGTCTATTCTTTGGTCTTCTATTTTATGAGAATTGTTTGTTTGCCCAGTCTGCTGAAAGAAATAACTTTTCTTGGATGAAACATTGTCTCTAAACTCTTGCAATAGATCTTCTGCTGCTGCAGAAGGAGTAATATCTTTCTTGTTATTAATAATGTCCGGACTTATGTTGAAGATTCCATTTTACCCTCTTAAGAATTTTACGTTCACTACTCTATCTTTCTTATGAAACTTTTAGCAAACCAGGGTACGAAGAGTGTTGCGAATGCTTAATATTGGTTTACTTGATGACAGTGTTGTCTGATCAACGAATTTTCGTTGGACACTGGGAGAGTTATTTATTGAAGCTCATTCATTGTTTTGAATTTTGTTAACATTGCGTAGTAGATTTTGTGTTCAATAAACAACGTGCAAGAACGTTGGTATTACAGCACATCTCTACGATCACTGGTACTCCATCAAACCATAACTGCTAATTTTACCTAGTCTTCACTCGTAGTAATCCAAGTTTTAACTTGGTTGACTTAAAATTGTCCTGCGGAAACATACATGATTATTTATTAACATGCGTATTTTTAGTAAATGATAAAGCAAGAAGACCAGCCATTAGTTCGTAAGAACAACGGACAAATTATAACAGTACTAAATGACGTGAACGCACAGTCATTCCTGACTAATTTCGACCACCCGTGACGTGGCTGCGAGGCTCAAAACAAGAACCTTTCTTGCATGACTTCTTGTTCCGTCCTCAGTGATCGAGTCTTTAGTTTTGGCTGCAGTTGCGCACGGCACGCACTTGCCAGGATGATGATCTCCGCACGTAAGAGTGTGCAGCAGCAGCAGCAGCAACACCATTACGGTGGTCTAGGGAACTGTAGTGACCGCTCGCCATTACTCCAAATGGTGCTTCCAATAGCCGACACTACACCATCTTAGCTTCGGTCCCTTCTTTCTGCTACGCCCCTTTGTGTAATCCCTGCCTAACTGCTCCCCACTTAAACTTAACTGCCTTACTCTGATGGACGCAAACGGTGCTTTACGCACTTTATTTTCCTCTCTCTGTTGAGGCTTCGCTTTTCGTACTCAAGCATATGACGCTTCTATTGTGTTTGTACGCCGTTCCACTCCTCGTTTTTTAACTGTTCTTCAAATTTCACGAGGTATTTATTGGTCGTAAGGATTCTTGTTCGTCATTAGGTTTTTCTGGTTTTAATGTGCGTACCAACATCGTCCAGTTTTATTAACTAGCTGAGGGGTGCGCTCAGTGGGTAACTTGTTATCACTGGAGTACAAGTTGTAGCGAAGCGAGCATGCCTAGCTGCGGCCCCTCGGAATTATGCATGAAGGCGTCCGTGTATTATGTGTTGTGGGCTTGTACAAATTCTTGCCTGCAAATTGACCTGCTACTACGAAGCCTTAATTTCTCTCTGTTGTTTGAACAACTGTTCTTCGGTTGTTTACATTGGAACTCGGCATTAAGTTTGTTGGACGAAAGTAATTCCTTGCATTTTCACTTAGTATCGCGAACCGCGATAACTTTTAATAATCAGAGTAATCGTTGAAATTCTTGACGTTCTTTGTATTATCTACTGTAATAACGTCCTCTTGTAGTCCTGCCACTATACTATGTAATGAGGCTTAAGGGACGGTTATTGTTTATGTTTAGCATTGATTGAAAAAGGAAGGAATCAATAACAGACAACACAAGACCTGCAATGCTTGTTTATTTCTGGGTCTAGTCTTGCTTGTGAGCATGCAGGTGACATCACAGAGCATCCAGTGATCGCTGGACTCGTTCATTACAGCGTCTGATTGCTTGATGACCTCTCTTCTTACTGCAGTAGTAAGCTTATACCTCAAAGAGTGTCTCCTCATGTTCACAGCAAGAGATCAGAGTGCATTATAGACCCAATTATTATGTACACATTCAAAGGATTTTATTCCCTTTTGCTCTTCATTCGAAATCTTGTGTAGGCGTGCATTCGTACGCACTCACAAGATAGTTTACTCCTCTTGGAGAACTCCATGGCAAACTTGATCATCCCTACCGTTTATTAACGTATATTTGTCTGAGTAGGGACATGTCATAATAAGTTTCTTGGTCAGAAAATTGTCTGAAAATTTGAGTGGGATATCGTAACAGTTAAACGAACACTCTGATATTTGTTCAACTTCTTCGTCCCCTTATGGCAAGAGCAACTCTACACGCGTGAAGCTTAACATGTCTTCCACTATGTTGTTCAGTTATAACTACCTGTGGAAATAGCAGTGTCCGTTTTACCAAGATATTATCTCATTCATAGGGAGATCAGTTATCATCAGCGTAGCCATAAATTTCCCCACGAGCTTTCGATCATACTCTTTCTATCGCAAAGCCAAGTCGTTTCATTATGCAGCTTTGTCTTGAAACTACGTCTATTTCTATGCACATTATTACGCAGTAGTTCTTCTCATTTGTTCTGTAGGATATCCCTGCAGGAGTTACGTTATTCTCATCTCCTGTAGGATATCCCTGTAAGAGTTGCGTTATTCTCATCTCTTCTATAGGATATTCCTGCAAGGAGTTGAGTTGAAGGTAGTATTTTCTTACCGTGTTATAAGCGTTAGGACTTCGTGAAGGGGGAAGAGAGAAGAGAAATAGGCTCTCTGTACTGCTTTTGAGTATTGTAGTTGTGTTCGTGTCTCTTTTCGTGTCGTCATGTCTCTGGATTTGATGTCATTTTTTGGAGAAGTTTATTGACTTGGTAAACTGAGTGACGCTTCTTGCACGATGATTATGGGGTTTTATATTTGAGATGCCTTCTCTTTATTAGCTGTGGTTATGTATTGTTTTGCTGCATATGTACGTACATGTCGCCAAAATTCATAAAAAATAATTTCGTGTAGATCTGAAGAAGCCATTTTTCGTGGGCGTGTTCACAAAAAAGTTGTAGTACATTTTATGTTACGGTTAGAAATACGTCTTACTATTTGTAATTGACGATTCTAAAATACTAAAATACATGAAATTCAGTATTAATAATGCTTTATTTTGTCCATCCGTTCATATCACGTACTTATATACCGCAGAAATGTACGTTGAAAATCCATAAACTACTTTTCTTTTCAACTGAGTTTCAATCCTAGTCATCACAAGCGTATTCCAAATCAGACTGGGAAATTTTCTAATTCGTATTTCATTTTAATTAGAATGAACGCTCACACGCTTCGTACTATACATATGATAATTGCTTTAATTTAAATTTGTAGTTATCCTGATGGTGTTGTATTGGGTGAGAACTTTTACGGCAAGATTTTTGTAATGGAAATTTAAATGATAAAGCTTCATCACACGCACATGAAAGCTACGCTGACGAAATGCATTGACTGAGCGAGGGCTTCTATTTTTTTGCTGGATTCCGATGATGTGTACATTGCTATTCGTTATATGTAGGTTTGAAAAGTATATTTTTTTATTAAGTGCTCAAATACAATTAGTTAAAGGGAATTTGTAGATGAATTTTCGATTGATTAACACACGTCGTCATCCCATCTCGTACACGCGTCTTCTTTTCCTTCTTCTGCTATGCTAGAGCTCTGGGATAGACAATTAGTTCTTCAGATCGATTGCTTTTGTTTTTTCCTCGTTTGTGACTCGTTCAAGGCATTCACGACCAACAGCCTAATAAATGATTGTTGTACCCTACAACGCTTGCGATGCATCGTGTTCCTCTGAGTGTTGGGTTATTTTTCGAACTTGAGCTAACCTTATGTTACTCTCAGAAAATGAACATTACGATACAGTCAATGAGATACTTTAAAAAGGAATAAACATTCAGAAATCGCTATTTCCGGCAGTTGAAGCTGTGATGTCGTGGGTGGAATAGTCGTCTTAGATACAACATCTTTCACTGGGGAACTGGAGCTCTGAAGAATAATATTTTGAGTGGAAATTTTTTTTCAATTAGGCAGGGCAGGCGCCGCCAAATGAGGGCAGTTTGTAGCCGTTCTTGAACCTCATAACGCTCGTTTGTGCTTTTATAACTAAATCTTATCGCCCGTCACACATAGAATTTGTTATTAACTTCTGTATTCTCAGACCAGGATAACTGCTTACAATTTCAAAAGAACTCGCTTTTCTTTGTCTTAACTCGGCCGATGGAGTAACTTTATATTACTCGCTAATTAGTGTTTATTTTCTGCCTTTTGAAATTATTTTGACACTTGTAAGGAGATACTTAACAAGCTTTCAATTAATATCTACGTCTTGTTTCTTGTTTATTTCATTGTAGCCTCGACTTAAGCTCTTAATTGTCGTGAATATTCGCCAAATTGAGCCCCACTATAATACCAGTTGCTGCAGTTAATCCTGAGTCGAAATATCCTTCCAGTTTATAAAAGAGGCAACTGAGGGCAATATCCAAGTAAATAAAAAGTCGGGAGAATACATGCCAGTATTTAACTGGGATGTCAAATTAATTTACTAGACGGCTGACATCACTGATCGTCTTTTGCCTGATATTATTCCTTATGTTTGACTTCTTATAAGAAAAGTCTACAACTGAAGCCAAAGCTCTCACTCATACTTCTTTGATTGTAACATGCATGATTCTGGCTCAAAGAGTCGTCAAATAACTGCGAATTTGACTCTCCAGGTCACAATTTTGAAATGCTTCGACGTTTTCGTTGATTATTTTACTTTTCTCATTTATGTGAAAAATGGGATACATTTTTAGGCATACGTGTGCATCAAATAATACATACATTGTTACTAGTAATACGTAACTAAATAAGTTACTTTTGAAGATTCTATTTCGTAAAGTTTCGCGATAACAAAGCTTTGATATTGGTTCTAGCTTGGCAACGATTGGTTGTGGCGTGTTCCTCTTGTCAAAACAGCTCCATAATACGCCCTGGCCTACGCTCATTGTTACGCCCTGGCCTACGCTCATTCTTTTCCTCAGAACGTGATGAGCATTTTTGATTTTTTCTGTCTACTCAGCGGAACGTTATCTAGTCTACTGTTTTTAGTGTTATTTTAACGTACGTGGACGTTAGAGTATAAATGCTGATGGATTGATTCTCTTCAGGACATGTGATTTTATGTGCATTTAAGCATCGTGTTGAAGCAAATTTGTATTCTGACTGCTTGAGTTTCCGTGTTTTTGTTGCAGTGACAGGCTCAGAGCTGCAGCTCTCCAGCCATCTTAGCTTGCTTTTATGATAATGTAATTTTCAGGACATCCTGACAAAATGAAGACTCGCTTTCCAGACGACGATGCGCCTCCAGCCCACCGATGCAATTCTCATCGATATTCCTGGAGCGTGCGATGCCACGTGGATTTCCAAGTGAAACAGTTCACGTTTCAATATTGGCCCAGACTGTCACTAGCCATATGTGCTGCAACTGCCATTTTCTTGTCTTCTTTACCCTGTGCATTCTGGCTTTCATGTGTGTCCTCTTGTTACCATGAGTTTCATGTGTGTCCTCTTGTTACCATGAGTTTCATGTGTGTCCTCTTGTTACCATGAGTTTCATGTGTGTCCTCTTGTTACCATGAGTTTCATGTGTGTCCTCTTGTTACCATGAGTTTCATGTGTGTCCTCTTGTTACCATGAGTTTCACGTGTGTCCTCTTGTTACCATGAGTTTCATGTGTGTCCTCTTGCTACCATGAGTTTCATGTGTGCTGGCGTTTACACATTTCTTTACGATTATATAATGCTCTTTGTTTTCCAGCCACGTGCATGAGCTACTATTGATGTCCATTTTTTGTTTTATAGTTTCATTTTTGTGTCTGCTTGGCTTAATGTGCGTAAAGATTTTCACGTTTAGTTTTAGTGCACATTATGTAATCGTCAAAATTGGATTAAATTTTCCGTAGGTTATATGTCACAAAAATAATGATACTAAAGAACCATTTCAGCCGAATTAGGGATGGTATGATCGACTGAAAAAAAGCTAGCTGTGAGTGAAGCTTTATCATTCATTACTGATTTACTTGTTAGAAAAAATGAAAAATTTTCCCCGATGCTCGCCACTCTTGAAATAATTTTATGCTTGAAGTCTTGAAACCGTTTTGAAGAGTAGAGGACTTCCTTATTCGTTCCTGATGCTGGAAAAATGTAGTGCTATTCATCTATTTTCTAGCCTTGAAAATGATATTATGGAACGTAGTTGATCCGTCCTCGTGTGATGCTATAATTTTAGCTGAGTAGCCGGCCGCTGCTTGGTCTGGTCCGTT
>VCRD01000120.1:52305-71357 GCA_006783055.1 Trinorchestia longiramus | reverse complement strand
GGTGGGTGGTGGTGTGGTAGGTAGGTGGGTGGGTGGTGCAGCTACACAGGGTGGTGCAAGAGTGATGACTGCAGACATGCTGGCTGCATCTCCAGCGGACTACAATTGTGGTGATGAATGACGTGTCCTGAACACCACCACAAAATTCGTAGCTTCGTTAGCGTCTTGGATCCTGCTCATAATTTTGTGTCACCAACGCTTCATTTGTGCGCTCCTATGCAAGATTGTGTCTTCATAACTGCGTCTCTTCTGTCCAGAGCTTGGTCTTATCCGTTATTAGGACTTTGTTGTGCTAGTTATGGACGGCTTTTAAAACTCGGGAAAATTTCCTGTAGAGGTCAGGAGGCAATTGTTCTGGCTTGTGAAGGACCACAGAACCATAAGGAGTGCGTACCACATTTCATGAATAATTTTGTGCCAAAATGAATGTCAGTTTTGTAAGGTCTTGTGTTACCAAGAGTTCGGAATGACGTTCTTTCAACTTGCCTGCAAAATCAAACTTGACTGACGTTCGTAGCGCATCTGCCTTACGTACGTCATTGGGTACTTGTCGTCTTCAATGCAGTTATTGACTTGGAATATTCTTGAGGTTTTGAAAGCAGAAGCAGCTAAAGACTTTATATTTTATGATTAACTTTGAGGTCCTCATTGGCGTCCTGATTTGTTTTAGTTACAAATTTCCAGTTAGCTCGTTTGCGAGTTTTGGAACGGCTCACCACTAAGTGATATCTGCACCGTTGCTTCTAGCATGAGTCAAGGAGTACAGCAGTTATGATTCTGCTCCTTCAAAGAAGTTCGTTGGAAAAGACTGGCTAGTAGGAGGCTTTGAACCTTTTTTTTGAAACTATTAAAACTTTTGTACAAGCCTGGGAGAAAATAAGCCGTGTTTATACACAGTGTTCTCTATATTGTGTTAGTATACAAGGTGTTCTAGAGTTACGGGACCTAAAAAGAAACAGGCATAGCTCAGAAAGTTTTACTTTTAGGAATAAATAAGTAGACTTTTGTAGCAGGGATACAAAACGGCTTCATTCAGGCTACAATTGATTAGTCATTTTACATGATCACATGAATGTGTTTGTTCGTTCGACCAGAACTGCTTGAGTTACTTGAGTTATTGTTTAGGTGCGGTGAGACTGTGACGTCTTGCACACATGACTTGTACAGTGACGGTACACTGCGTGACATAGACAGGCGTACATGCAAGGTCGTGTGTGTAGTCTGTGTTGCTCACACCTGTGCCGAGGCCTCATCGATTGTATGCGAGTTACCTTTACACACGACGCTGACCTGAATATTGTGCCCTGTTCTCTTGCTTGGTCACTTCTAATGAATAGACCGTGTTAACAATGCTATGTCACTGTCTTGGACATAGTTCATTGTAGAGTGAAATGTCTAGTTTTTGAACATTGACTTGTATCATGCGTGTCCATTTTGTTATTTGAATTTTAAACTTTCAATGCACCTACAAAATTGTTCGTGTCTTCGCAACATTCATTATTGTGTTTAATCTCAGTGTCATCTTCAGTTAGTGTGTAGTACGAAAAAACTTCTGATACCACAGTCGCATAAAATATACAAATCGAGTTAAGGTTTATCGGCCCTTCCTCATCAAAACTCTTGTAGAAAAGAGTACTGTCTAATCAAGGCCTCAGTTGTAGCTAATTTCAAACATGGCGTATGTGCATGCTACGTATTTTTTGTTTTGTATGTTTTTGTGATAAGGTACGACAGCACGATGTCTACTATGCAATGTGTGAATTTACTTGTGTCGACTACTCTACTTTAGTATTGAATATCTTATATTGTACATGACCAGAGTCCTTACAACTCCACACATTCAGTCCCTGCATAGCAATGAGTCAAGTTGTAGAAGTGTTCATGATAAGTTCAACGCATGTTAATGGAGTAAATTTTTCAGCTGAAGAAGCACATACATATCGCATGTGTGTAGACACTGCCTGATTTCATTGGTTACTCTCAGTGCAAACAGTTAATAGATTTTGTCGTACCATTGAGTCTGGCACAGCTATCAGCTAGAACAAAAGCTATCAAGATCGAGAAATAACTGTCAGTTCCAGCGCCCTTGTTTAGGAATAACTAGCGGAGTTGAATATAATAGATATTTTCCCTCCATTCATTGAGTGAGAAACAATCGATCATGTAGGTGACACAGTAGAACTTACTCCTGTGACACCGCTATTGCTATGAAGTAGTCAGTAGTTAGTGAGCTTTTCCATGGAATCTATTGTTTCCCTCGTAACTGTTGCAGGTCCACTGCAACACTCAGACGCTGACTTCTAAACGTGTTGCTGTCAATTCTTCCATTGTTTTCTGGACGTAACGAAGCCATGCGTTACGTTAGATCACTTTCATGCTTTCTTATTGCATGCTTTTTGTGTTAAAGAAGTTAATGGCAGCCAGAGTCCGGGACATGCGTCTGCAGGGCGATGAAATTACTAGATGAGGCGAAGGCTTACAATGTATAGCATGAATTACTTCGTTTTTTCTAGTATTTACTGAACGCCTTGCGTTGGAGTGCACTAGGAAAAGTTATCTCGTTGCGCAGATGTGAATTAAGTAGCAGAAAGAACATCTTGCTTGAAGAAATCAGTCTTCGAAGTATAACATAGTTTACGAATAGAGTTGTTGTGCATTCATAAATTCAAGTTAGAATTATTTGTACTACACCGATTTTTTTAAAAATTCTGAAGACTGTGAAGACTGTTGAAAAAATTCTTGATATTCTGTTGTAAGGTGAACATTGGAGCTGAAATCTTGATGTTGTAACTTTGTCTGGTGTGCTTGCAGGTATCAGAAGCCAATCCTATCACAATATTTGCTAGCGATTCTTAAGGCCCACCCAACTATTCCTAGTAGAAATTTAGGTTAAGTTCTCCAGCATCATTAAAGAAATGCATTATCAAAGGTTTTCCGGGAGGATGTGAGGCCAAACAAAGTTTTCTTGGCCAGTTCTGGCAAGTTATTCTTCGCACGTGTGGCCACCAAACTCTCCGTCTTTGCTACTTAGTGACAGCCATCACCTCAAATTTGATGCAGGAAATTAATACAGAGTTTAGCATTGTTTCTCGATTGTTAGTTAATGCCAAAATTGCTCGAGAGCAACCCGTAAACTTATGCTCTGGAAACGAATGGAAAAGCTTAGCGTTAGTAACATATTTCATTTTCTCTGTGGGGAAATTATACTGATGAACTGAATTAAAATTAAGCGACCCAAAATGTAGACGCTTTTTCCACTCTAATGATGCTGTGCAAATAAATCTGCCTCTCTCTTTTCAGTCTTTCAACTACAATACAACTTCAACATCTCAACAAATATAATTTAACTATGATACCCAATGGATTATGAAGAACTAAGCCTCTTAGCTGCGCTGAATACTACTTTAGAATGAAGCAGTTTGTGCATTTATCCTCCTGGAGCATTCAGTGAGAGACGGATCATACTCTGACACGCAGTAATGCGTAGTTCTTGAAAACCATGCATTGATATTCAAGCCTCCATTTGAAGTTGCATTCATGGAGAAAAAAGATCCAGAAAGTAGTTCATGTATCTCCAATTATCCACGGATCGTTTGGAAATTGTTGAAGTTCAGAAAGTTCGCCCTGAAATTGGTTCAGAAAATAGTCCATACGTTATTATTGAACCCTTCACGTGTGTGCTGGAAATTAATGGAGAAATTAGAAAAGTTTGGGGCAAAATTGGTGGAGAAAATAGGCCGGCTTGTTAGCGTGTGGACGTGGTGGTGCAGCAGCGTGGTGGCAATCAATATTTGTGAGGTTCTAGCACCACTGATCAATATGAGGGGTCTGACGCCTCTCTGCCTCATACTGTGTCTTGCCAAGCTCCTTCTTCTATCATCTTTCTATCCTCGATGATAAGACTTTAGCATTAGTTGTGTTAATTAACTTCACAATTGATATTCCGAGTCCATTTCATCCCTGATGACGGGTTCCAGAGAATTAGCTTTGTGAACATTTATGTGAAAAAGGTTCCGGAAAAACAGTTTTTGGCAAAATGTGGACCTTCACAGCTAGTGTGACGGCCCCAACTTGCTCCTGCATCGTCCTCTGCTTGCTCGCCTTATTTCTGGCGAAATTAATACGTGTTGGCGAACGTTTAGCGGGAGTGTTTGTTAGCCATCTCGACTCTGGCAAGAGTTGCGTTGTGGCTGTCTTGTTCTTCAAGTTTATTCATAATTACCTACCTTCTGCACCGATAGTATTGAGAACGTAGCTTGTTGGTTCACAGAGTTGGGGTGCAAGTGAGGTATAATTCATTATTCTTCCTTGTTAACGTGGGTTAAATTAATCTTTCATTAACTCGTCCAATGAGACTGCACTTCATTCTCTTGTCTTTTCCTGCTATCTATGCGTTTTCTTTCATTGCATCCATATGTTCCAGCTTATCATGTGGTAGAGGAATGTTTCTTTTTTACAGTAAAGAGCGTTCTTGTGTCTCCTTACGAGATAATTATTTCGTTTCTGTGCCTCGTCACAGTCATGGGGAGCTGGAAATGAATTTCGGGCTGATTTGTGTTGAAAAATTCTTGCATTTGGTTATTGTAAGGGGATGCAGGTCCGGCGAGCGCGTGTCATTAATAAAGTGGCTGGTGTTGAGGCGGCTCACTGCACAAAGCTGCTCTTGCATGTCATACTCCTCAAATTAATATGCCAATTTTCATTTGTTAGATGATCTGGCGTCACTCTCATGGCCACTCATTTCTGTTTGACATTTAATGTCACACGCTTCTTAATTAATTGCGTGCAGTAAAAACTGCTATTGCGCCTTTGCTGTTGCGTGAACTGTTCCAGTTGCTGCTCAGCTCTACCCTGTGAGGATTTGCATCTGCAGTCTGACACCTCATGGCTGGGCTCATTGCTATTCATGATTACTGTTCAGGTAATTGCTCTTGTGTGCAGTAGTGAAGCATTTGGTGCTGCTCATGCTATCTGTCTGATTGCTTAGTACAGGGTGAGGCAACATAACTTCCTTTTTTTCATAGCGAAGCGCTTAGAAAAGAGGAAGTTATGTTGCCGCACCCTGTACTTGACTATTATCGGAAGTTGCGTCTTTTTTTGCAATCATTTCAGTTAATTATAACTTTGTGGGACAGGCATGCCATAATTTCTACTTCTTTAAATAATCTCGAACCAAATTATTTGAGATGACCTGACCACTGTTTATTCTGCGTCATTTTATTGGTTTGCGTTTTTCAGTTTATAAAATAGATCACTTTAAGTGATTCTTCAATATTTCTGACATTTCATGTGTGCAATTCACAGACAATATTCTTATAATCGCCATCAAGCTGTTGTACTACGCTGAAAGAACGACACAAATGCTTGTTGACATCCATGTTCTTGCTGGTCCGTCCTTGACGCTTCAGCACAACACTGCGCTGTAGTTCGCAAATCCCACTTGTGCTTCAATGAGTTCGCTTGTACTTGAAGTCTCTTCTAATGATTTTATTTCCCACAACAATGAGTACTTCTCATAAATCAGTTTCCGCATATTAGCCAGCCTGTGGTGATGCTTGTCAACAGTGCGATGTTTGTCTATTTGGAGTAGCAGTGTTATACAAATGAAGTATTTTAAAACCTAGAGAAGTAAGGAGAAATGGTAGAAATTTATTTACTGCATGTACAGTGAATGGAGGCTGTTAATTATCGACGATTATTCCCAGAGGTGACGCTCATCTTTGGATCTACAATGTTAAATTCTTGGAACAGTTCATTATAGTGCGTGTGTGAGGTAAAGGAGAGTTATGGATGTTGTGTACCTGCTTCATTTATTCCATGATTCTCGTGATTTATTTCTTGCTACACGTCTGATGATGATGTGTGGAAGATAATCATCCTAATGTGTATGGTTTGTCTGATATTGGACTCAGATATTAGGGTCTTGAATTAGGTATTACAGATCTGCGCGGAGTGGAGGAACAATTTTATTGTATTTGCTAGTAATAGCTTCAAAGAAACTGGGCGAAACAATAGTTGTGTTATAATTCATTTTCACTTTAAGTAGTTTATTTTATTCTGTGTTTACCGACGCTCATTGCTTGTCCACACACAGTGTTTTCACACTATTGATGTGTAGTAGAGGTGTTTGATGTTAAATGGTGAGAGTTGCGATTTGTTTCATGCATTGTTTGTGTTTTTCCTCATTTTCTTCAATGCGAATCCTAACCGTGCTCTTTTCTGGTGTTCAAAGTGATAGTAAAAGTACACTCTTGCATTTACAAGTTTTTGAGCGAGGTAATGCTATCTGTGCTCAGTTCGGAAATATTTGTCTGGTGTTCAGTAGATGAGGTGTTGTTCAAAGTGACATGCTCCGTGGCCATGTTGACATGCTGTGTGGCGAGCTCCTGTTGTTGCTTTGTTGCTGTAGACGATGAGACTGAGACTTGTTGCCTCTTGTCTCTCTTATAGGGACGCAATCAACTCGCCAAAATGAGGGAATAACATTTTTCTGGCCCGAGATTATGGTGCTTACGAGAGTCCAATCATGTCGTGATTATGTTCAGGGAGAACCCTCAGCCCTGGTCCGTATTATTATTTTGCTTACATGAAGGTCATCACGTAATTTTGAATTGCTATACATACGGAGCCAGAAACGTTGGCTGTGATTTAGTCGCGTATTTTAATTGCCATTCAATGTTTCGTGATTAATTGCCTGTGTCGTCGTGCTCACGCTGATGCTCGTCCCTAGCTAATTATTTTCCCAGCTCGGGACGTGATATTTTTAATTATTCTCTTGTTGGAGAGTGAGCCCATGTATAGGCTGAAACTAATTGGACACTAGTTGTTATTCTGGTGCCTGCATTTGATCTTTGTGTTTTTTAAGACAGAGAAATTTTGATCACCGAGCACCGTGTTACTTCTCTCTTTAATTACGCTCCAAAACCTTCGAGGCAGTCCTGCGAATTAATGAGCTTAGTTTTCTGTTGTGTTTGCCATCTTGGCCTCCATTTACACCTTCCTCAGGCCATGCAACTAGGAAGCTGACTTCTCAGCATTTATTTTTGTGTTTCTTCAAAGCCTTTTCTGAGTGCTTTTAGTGATCGCATAATTGTGTCTCGTTGTCTTGTAGAGCAACGCAGGAAACCTAGTCTCCCTGATCAAGTGCCATTACTACGGTAAAAACCTTCAGTGTAGCACACAGTTTTGCTCTTCTTGCCCAGTAGCGTGTATGATATGCATTTTGTGGCCCCTGGTTGTTGTTTGATGGGTTGCAACTATAAAGAATAGTTTTTTCGACACGACATCGTCGTGTCAATCACCAGTTCACAGGCGTATTACTTCACGAGACTCCTTCTGTTCCATATGAGAGGAGGATGCCCGAGTCTGTGTACCTGCACTGCACATCAGCTCAAGTTGCTCACAGCAGAGTTACTGGATCTCTGTGTCACTCAGGCCTCGCTATTTGTCGTAATTAAAGTCATTGTTTAAGATTTGAAGAGTTCATATGTGAAGGAAAACGTGAATTAAAATCATTAGTATAAAAGGGCAATGGTGAATATAATGAAGTAGTGTTCTGAAAAGCACTACAAGCTATGAATAATATAAATAATTACGTGAAAACCACGAGGTTTGAGTGCATTGATGCCAGCAACTGTATTCAACACGTAAATTATTCCTCGTTGGTGTTCGACTGAATTGTTGACTCAAGTTTTTCGTATTTTACTTTGCGACCGCACTTTATTTCATGGAAAACTAATTTGAATTAAACTTCAATGATAATTGCTGGTATTTGTAAGCTTCTTCAGTCCCAATTTAATGAACTTTCTTGATGCAGAAATTTTATACATGTTATGAATGTATCACATTAAGCATTGTTGTACTCTCAGTAAGTAAATTTTCTCCGTTTTATCTTGTACTAATTCAGCCCTCAGTGAGGTGCTCGCTAGCGTTGTTGTCTTGCTCTCGTGTTTGATGGTTGCATCAACTAGTTCTTACTCGTCCGTTCTTGCGTAATATTCTTTCATTTCTGCGTTTGTTGCTGCTGGAAGACTCGTTAGGCATGGATTACATGACAGTTTTTCTCGTTCCCAAATATCTTCATATTGTCCTGCTTATTCCATTCTTCATTGAATAATTGTATCTGTAGTATATAGTTATGAAAGGGTCTTTTATGTTCATCAGAACATACCTGTTCTCGTCCTGGACCTATTAATAGCATAGAACGTACGCGAGAATGTTGACTAAATTTATTTCAATTAACTAGGAGAATTGCCTCAATTTCTTGACAACCTGTACAGATATTACTTCACTTCGGGTCAAGGAAGATGGTTCTTTTCGTTTCACATATTTTAGTCGCTTTCATTACTTTAATACACAAATTTATTACTGAAGTTATTTTTTGTGTTTCATGCATTGAGCAAGGCTACAGGTGCGTTTACTGACTGGGTCAGATGTCATGAAGACTTGAAAAGTTTTTTCTTCTTACACATTTTTATTATACAACAATTTGTGATACCTACCATTATATTCAAATCGAAATTGATGTCCCAAGAATGTTACAAAACGGGTCTGACATCTCTTTTAAACTTTAATGATTTTAAAATTAGTTTTATTCTCACATTTTCCCAAGTAAATAACCTGGTAAAAAAGGGTTGTACTGGTTGGAGCTTACTCTATAATTGAAGCATTAAAATCTGGCGTTGTTCTCAAAAGGTTTTAATTCGTTCACTGTGACTCCTGCTAATTGCTGCACTTACATGATTTCCTGCATCTAGTCAAATCATGCTAGAGAAAAATCATTGGTATGCAAGTTCATAGGTTCAAAGCTTTTGATATTTTTGTGTAATATTTGTGTCAAGACGTGTTCATAACGGCATCACATTTAAATTTTACTTTTCCATTGTTTTATGTGCAAATTATTACTTAGATTGGACAGATTGCTATCAACTTCAAATGTTGTGTTATAAATACAAATAGTTATGTACAACAACACGATGTTTGGACAACTTTTAGCATTTTGAACCTGTTAATTATTTAATGCACTTGGTCCCTACTTTTTGTTAGTTTGCTGTGGAGATCATTGCTGTTAGTGTGTACTTTAGCATGACAAAGAAGGACGGCATCATGGCGCGTAAAGTAAGGCATGTTTGGCCAGCTTTTAGTGTTGCTTGTAAGTTTGTCATGTGTTTTACTCGTTGCTGCAGGCATTGTGTGGCCATCCTGCCACTCGATATTGAGTCCCTCCTTCCTTCTCACTTGTTTACACAAAACTTCACTCGCACCAAAATCTTGTTGGAATCTTGGCCGGATGGTAGAGGTAAAAATAAACAAACTTGTCAGGTCTCCTATTTTTTTTACGCTCTCACCCCCCCTACTAAAGCGCGAACAAATATAGACATCAGCTACAGTTTTTCTTAACTGAGGTGCTTATTTAAATCTATCTTGAGATATCTCTATAACCACAGCAGTATCATCATGGTCTGTAACTGAGCTTCACCTTCACTTTCTAATTCATCTATACTTTCCAGTCCTTCCCTGCTGGCGTGCGCGATGTTTCAACTCTCTTCATGCATGTTTCTTTGCCTAAATTTGTTTCTCAATGCTTGTTCTTCAATACGGTAGGATACGTGTATCAGTACGCGTGTTTATATAGCAATTCAGAGGTTGTCGACGAATATTTTCGGGCTTGAAATGAAATAGTAAGTTAAATGTTACGGAAGAAGTCCGTGGAGTTGCATAGAATACCTCGGCTGGCTCCTGTTTCGTAATCGAGTTAAGCCGAAAGCGTTAACCTTTTAAGATTAATTCAAGTTACTAGTTTTCTTTCAATACATAAACACGACTCAAAAAATTTTGTGGTCGTGTAATATTCCACTTGCAGTTTGCTGTGATATTTGATACAAGAAATTCATTTATTTCGTGTTTACACTACACTATACCTTTGTGTGTGTCTCAGATGTACGATTTAATTCTACTACTGTATTGAGACAAGCGTCAAACGTTTAATATTTACGATTGTTTTCTTGCATTTTAATGAATAATTATGAAAATAGACAAAATTAAGGAATCAAACATTGAAGCTTTCGTCGTTGCTATCAGGCTACTGACTGAGAATGATTGTAATTTGGTTTAATCAGTGAGCCGCTGGTACAAACATGACTTGTTTGTCACACGAGCGAGTGAGAATGCGGCCTCTTCAAACTCTTGGCTATCCAGAGGCAATATTTCTCGCATAATTCTTTGTGTTGACCTCAGCGACGACCACTGCTGTCCAATGTTTGCTTAGATTAAGCTATGAATAAATGCATAGCTTAATATCTTCTGTTCGATTGATTCCAGTATTCATTACGCTGTTATTACCGTATTCTTCACTATTATGCAATGAGCATCTGAATTAAATTTTGGCAGCTCTACAATAATCCCTAGTGAAACTCGTTCATTTCATGAGAATATTTAATTGCTTAGGTATTAGTAGAGTTTGTTCGGTAAAGTCTTCGTATGAAAAGTGTAGTTCATTCATTTGGTCAGTATGTGAGGATTTAATTTGTTGTAAACAATAAATGCCCGAACTGAAGACTGCTTTACACTTCGAATTTGGTTCATCAATACATGTGCTTTAACTTATGTACCTAATTTATGCATCAGTACTTGTGCTGTAAGTGAAAATATTCGAACACATTGGTGCAAATTAACTGCATGTTGAGGCAAGTCTAGGCATGGACTGTACCTGGAAATTGGAAATAAATGAAATCTTGATATTGTAATACTATCTGCATATCGATTTAAAGTACCATTATGAATGAATGTTATTGTTTGTAAAATATCTCAAAAAGAAATTATTTTGAATTTTGTTGAGTTGGAAGTTAATGGCTTAAACCATGAGCTCATTCTCTATCAGCAGTTGAGGCTGGACTGTGCGTGCTCCTTGATCTAAACGCTGCGGCAACTTGCAGTCTTGAGTTGCTTAACACTCGAGTTTCTCCGTTACTGTCAAGGTTGTACGATTTATTGAGACGCTTTTATTCAGTCAACAACGAGGATTGGCGTGGGGCAAACTGGGAGGGTTTTTACTTTTGTTTACTCTGCTTACCTCACTTCTTTTTTCTTGAAGTGAGAAGTAAAAAGTAGAATTTAGTTTTCAATAGACAATACATTCCTGTATTCGAGTGTTTTGTCAATTATCTAAAACAAATTTAGTATTTTTTGAAGTACATAGCCTCATCCGTCTCGGTGTTCAGTTTATTGTTATCAACTAAATTTATTTGATGTATTCAATGTTAATGGTGTTCGTGTAGAGATATAAGGCGTGGATTTCTTTTTGCCTATTTCGCTTTCTTGTAAACTTGTACGTGATATTTCAGGACATTTATTGTTTGGAATCGAGTTTAATCATAATTTTGTTTGCGTGCAGGTGAGTACCGACTTCATCATGGACAGCAAAGAGCAGGTGTTGTGAGGCCGTCTGCTGCACTCACTTCTTGTTCCTGATACTGGCCTGCAATTCCACAGGCTGTGCCAAAATCGTCTGGCAAATTTGTATGCTTAGTCAAAGCCAAATGTGAACAACGAATTTTTTCCGAAGCCAAAAAATAAATGAAAAATGTATATTAGATTATGCTATTTTCATTCTTCGCGCTGTTTCACTTTTTAAGCCTACAAATGTGTGATTGTTTTGCAACACACTCTACTTGCGTTGTCCTGCATTAGCCAGAGCAGTCGAGGTAAGTGTTCAGACTTTCTTTAGCTTATTCAGTGTTTTCTTTAATGTATTGTATATCTATTTGATACGTTCACCCATCCAATACAGTAAGAATGGTCATACATATATTTCAACTAACTCATTATCTTTCTTTAACCTATTAGGGGCATCTTACTGAAAATAGTAAAAATGTTCGATTTTCGAGTTGTCATACTTACAGTAAAGTGGCAAAAAAGGGCAAGATCGTTTGTAGATATTGATTTTCTCTTTTCAAAACTCTATTTACTTTCGTTCTAGCATGAAAACTAAAAGGTCGATTTGGGTCGAAAATGAAAAAAATACCTTATTTACCCATGAAATCGCCATTATTTCGAAAAAATGGAAAAAGTACGTGAATAAAATGTGTTCTAATGGAATTTTACCGACTATGTTGCGTTTAGTTTCATCGTACCATGCATTTATGCTTTTCACTAAGAAGCCTCCCTTGAATTGTTCTTTAATTCCCGCCCTGATTTATTTGCTCTCGTTTCCTCATTTGGCTTTCTATCTGTGCTTCTCATTATTAATGT
The DNA here is from genome assembly GCA_006783055.1 of Trinorchestia longiramus. Taxonomy (NCBI): domain Eukaryota; kingdom Metazoa; phylum Arthropoda; class Malacostraca; order Amphipoda; family Talitridae; genus Trinorchestia; species Trinorchestia longiramus. Next base: position 59,108 of record VCRD01000120.1, on the reverse strand, counting down.
ACATTTATTTCAATTTCTTTGTGTAGCTTCTTGTTTTACATATATTTGATTTGCTAGCCTGCGGCGTTAAAGCTTGACTGCTTGATTTCTGCCAGCAAGGAATTTCTTGTATCTTGATGTTAGTTTCATTCTTGACTTGTTGAAACTGTCTTCGTGTTCGCTGTGAGCGACACGTTTTTTTTCCAAGATATCACGATGTTGAGGTGCTTGTTCAGCACTGCAAAATGGCTCTTTGGTTTGTTTTTATAATTCGATTTGCTTGATTATAGTCTCAGTACGGGAAACGTTCTGAGCAATTCTCTCTGAAAAAATGTGTGCTGTAATTGGTCATATACGACAAATCGATATCAGGAAATTTGAGCGAAGTTTATTTTGTAAAATTGAATTTTAGGACTCTTCTTGTAGGCTGTACAGCTATGTATTTGGATAGAAATTTGTTCGTTTAGTATTCCGTTCTCTAGCAAATAGGGGCGATAAATATTTAAAAATGAACATAGTAGTGACGTAATCTATTAGGCGATTGTGGAATCCATAAAATTGTACTCGTTTCATTTTCTTAAATAGAAACATTGTTATGAAGCTTTTTCCACGAGTTTCTAGCCTGTCAAAAAGCGATATGACCAGCCATTTGTGGTGTTCGATGTCTAACTGCGATGTCCGTTCCTGAATGCTAGAAATTCTCGCGTAGTTTTGGGCTGGGTTGTGACTAGGTAGTTATTTATCCGATTTGAAGGCTTTTTCCACGTATTTTCTTCCAGTGGAAGTTGCGCGAATTTTGCTCGGCGTGGATCACGAACTAACAGACAAGTTCCTGAAGTTTGTGAGATTTACCTGCAGGTATTTTTTTAAATGGCGATTTACTTGTTCTCTGTTGTGTTGTTCCTGCAGAATCGTCTCAGATATTTTAAAAGCAACACAGTATCAACATGTTCATGAAACAGCAACACGTTACACGTTTCATTCTTACTGATTTTATGAGGTGATTATTTTGCGTGTTTTCCTAAAGTATCATTTAAATACTTATTTTGATGACAGTAAAGCAATGGTCTGCCGTTGTCGCCAACATCGTTTGTGAATTCTGCAACGAATATGTAAATACATGAGAGGAAAGAAAGTCACTTGTCGGATGGATCTCCAGTAAAGTGGATTGCTGATAATAATGTGTGCTGTTGCTCTTGTTGTACATGAAATTTATTCAACTGTTTCTAATTCCAGCCTTGTGATCGCATGAGACATGAAGCTGCCATGAATTTCCAGACGTACAGTTCACTTTAGACAAGTCCTTTTTTGCTTCCAGAGCACAACTATTACGAATGTGCAGATTGAGGACATGAACTACGAAATAATCAATTTTACTACTAGGTTCATCATTTTTTTCATCATCATAAACGCGTTGTAAACTTTTGTTCTGATGGTACACGTTCTAAACGTTGCTCCGATGTAGTTGTTTAGTTTATTTCAGCACACAAATATGGCTTGTAGAGCTCTCCATTTCCTTATATATGAGGCCTATTATACTTCAATACAAAAGCTAATTCATATAATTACAGTTTCCGTGCGTACTCTCTGCTACTTCAACGACGTTTTCGTTGCTGCGACCTGCGTTTTATTTGCGAGAAACATCACACTCTATGTAGATAAAGTTCTGTCTTTTTGATGTGTGATACTTCCAGTGTCACTTTTTTTCTCTGACGTTATGAATCTTTTGTCTTTATCTTTTTTCTGATTTAAGGGAGAGTGTATAATCTTAACTAATATTTCACAATGAAAGAGGGTACTGAAACATTTAAACTATACGAAAAAACGATCGTCGCTTCATTGAGTTGTGTCACTGTTTGTTGTTTATAATGTTCTTTGGGTAGGAAATGGTGACATAGAAACAGAGGCGAAAACGAAAAGAATTCTGATGTATTTTGCGACTTTTTCGTTGCTTTACATTTTATTCTTCATTTTTAGTGTAAAAATTGTTAATTCAGTTTGTTTTCACAGACCATGCAAAGTTTTTGTGGAATATTGTAATTAAATAACCTTTCGTGTTTGTTATTTTTGTAATGGATAGAAATATTAGTAATTTATGCCCGTAGTAGCGAGGTAAAAACTCGCATTTACTTGGCCGAGGCGGAGCTAATTATTGAAAATTCATCAAAGATTTACGTGGAATTTTTTGTTGGTACGTTTACATTAGAACAGACTTAAATATAGAACTACGTTACCGTATATGCTTAAGAACGGATACAATTGTAAAAATAGGTGTTTAAATTACGCTTTTGGGAATTCAAATTGGATTTCGTACATAATATTTGCACGTATTTGTTAAGGTCCTGTTAAGTGTATTGAATTTGTGTTGACTTTAACGCACTCACTGAATATTTTTCTTTCTCATTCACTTCATAGCATTGAATTAAAAGCATATAAATTGAATGCGTATTTTCAGTTATAAATCTCATTGATTGCTGTAAAGCCTGACTAATTTGGCTGTCGACTTCTCTTTAGATGTGACGGGGCTCTGTAATGCGCGCTGTTGCATAATGACTTCTTAACATGACTTGAAAAATTCACTTGAAATTACCGAGTCAAAATGGAAGGGTGATTGGTCCAATTTAAATAATCCGATAGAAATGTGACCTACAAACACCGGGGGATGTTTTTCCGGTATTCCATATGCATTGAGTGCCTATTCAATGGATGGCAAACATCGAGGTTTTGTATTTCGAAGGTTTCGCATGATTGCGCTATGGGCGTATCAGGTGTGAGCTTACGCTTGGCTCTATTTCAGTGAGAGAAGACATCGACTTCTGAACTGAATGCTTTGTGTATCTTAGTTATTAATGTGTTGTTTCTTTTCTTCCTACAGTCAAAATAACACATACACACCATTATCATTATTACGCACATTATTTTTCTTTAAGGGAAGGATGTTTTCATTCGCTCTCCGAATACATTCCATCGGTAGTCAAGTATTGGAGCAAAATCATTTAATCGAACTGACTATTTTTTCTCAGTCCATGATGTTCAATGTAGGATTCCACGGTATAAATTTAAAGATTTCTGCGTAACCAGTAACAGCATGATATTAGAAATTGTTTGAAGTTGGATAAAAATAATATAATTGATGTCATTCGAGTCATATTCATGTCCTGAAACCTTGAACCTCTTAACTCAAAGCGGTCATGTTTACGATCTTCTGTATGATAATTATCATACAGAATTATTCTTCTTCTACTGCGGTGTTTAAAGGAACCTACCTCATGATGACCACTTGTCCTTTAAGTTCACTCCCTTGTCTAGTATCTGTCTCAGACTGACTGGTCACTACACATCTCTTGAGCTATCCTACAAGTGTGGGGTTTTTGCAGTAAAGCGACCTGTGTGAGATGGTCGTAAGGCAACACCATAATGTGAGGTCTGTACTGGAATGCAGTTGCTTGTCTTGTCAACTTTAGAGCGATCACCCATCAGTAACTGAGCTCTGCCTCATCTTATTCACAAACGTAATCCAACAGCTTTTATATCACCATTTTACAATCAATTTTAATTTTGCATTGGTTTCTCAATTTACAATTGTAATGATTTCGACTATTCTTCTATGACGGCTATTCAGACAGCAGAGACAGGATTTCATTCGATTATTGCCTTGTTTATTGGCCTGGACAAGCCCCGTCAGAGGTAATATTGTGCACTTTATTGCGCTATGATTTGGGCTCCATGTTTTGGCAGGATCGCTTTTTGGTTGAAGCTGTGCTGCAATTCCTGACCTATGAGAGGGTTTTGCTTGCTCTAGAATAATTTAAAATCTTGCTGGAAAATGACACTTTTAAATTAAAATCAGGAAATTTCTTGCTTTAAGGTTGAAATCTTAAACCGGAGGGGACGTTCTACAAAATTATCGTAAATCTTTATCATGTGACATGAAACATAGTGTAAAGTTTTGCGTAATAATGATGCCTAACGTTATTTAATTCTTGAAAATCTCGTATTGGATGTGTTTCCCTGAGGTTCACATGCCTCATTCAGTGTTGGTCGCATTGAAAATTAGACAAAATATTCCTTCTCGTGCTTCTCAATTTACGTGTCTTTTATCGTAATGCACTCATGTAAAATAGTTCCATTCATAGAAAATTACCAAATTCCACCCCAATGAACTTATTTATGATCCAGCATATTTTGGATTACTGGCACGCTTGAAATAGTTCCCAATTCATTATTAATTCCGACTAAACTAAAATTACAGTTGTTAAAACTATAAATTATTTGATACTAGATAGTTTTCGGGGAAATGCCGCGGTTTAGATTTGACTAATTTGAAATTAAAATGAAGACGAATGTATTAAAGATTGACAACAAATTATTGTCTTTGAAATGGATATTTAAATATTGCATGACGTTGCTTCTACATTGCTGTTCACGAATTAAGTTATATAATACTAACAATGCTCTGGAATGTTTTGATCGTACTCATTGCAAATTGTTGTTCTCGTTTTTGTTCTCGGGCTTGTTCTCGTGGCTACGAACTAATGGTAATATTTGTTTTATCTCTTCGTGTTTCTTCTCACTAAAATATTTTCTCACTTCATCACCGATGTTATGCTTTTGCTCTATTGATGTATCAATATTGAATTTGTTTTTGTGTTGTCTTTGACAGCATGACTATCTTGTCCCTAATTATACACACATTCTCTGTTATTCCAAACCCATTATCTTGATCTTAAGAATAACTTGTTTTCAATAGCTGTTCGAATATTCATGTTTTTCGGCTCAGTCTTTATCTTCCATTTAGGTACTGTTGTTCCTCATTATCTTACTGCACATCTATGGTGCAGAACTCAGTGTGGTGCTAACTGGTAGCCGTTGTTCTTGCCGTAGTTACTGTACTTGTCGTCTTAACCCTTGCCTGTGCTGCATCCAGTTAGCGTTCATTGTACGGTTGTACGCCAAGTACATGGAGGTTATGTACGTAATACTTCTGTCTTTATACATTATTTGTTATTAAATATGTATATTACTGCGTCAGGTGCCTGGAATGTACAGAAAGCCTGACGCCAAGTTACATTGCGCTGTGCTAATCTCATGTTAATCAGTTGAAGTTGCGGTCTCTGAGTATACTGTATTCTGAATCATCTGTGTGAAGGATCTTACTGTCAATATTCGGTAGTATTGGCGAGCATTCTCTCAATATTAGTGCAATTCTAGACATTGGGTTCCTATGTAAATTTGGTTTGGGAGACTAATCATTTCTTTTCTGCCGGAGGACATCTAAGACAAAAAACTTGGGCCCCGCTCCTCTGTCCCTTGCTTCTTCGTATGCGTTCTCAATTGCGGTCGCCCTTCACTCTCTGTTGACTCTAAAGAAACCTTTGGCTTGTGCCAGAACTTTCCGTAGGCTGACTTTTAGAGTCCTCGGTAAACTTTCAAATTCTTTTGTCTTGCCTCGCCTGTCCTTGGATCCATCACGCGCTGCTGGTACTCTTTAGTGGACTGTCCTGTGAACGTACAGAGAGCTTTGCTCGTCCAGGTGTGTTCCTCTTCCACAGTCAGCATTTCTCGCCGAAGAGTTAAAATTTCAGTGATATTTTCATTTGGAAGACATGATGAGTTTGCGTTTGTCAACCCTACGGCAACTCCTTGTGTCGGGAATGGGATGAATGTTAGTAATTTTATTGATGCATATCGTAGCCTGGATTCCACTCAGCTTTTATTTATAGTGAGGTTCTTCTTCCCTATTTCAAGTGTTCCAACACATGTAGCACCAATGCCACATTCAATCACGATATTTCGGTAGTCAAATGTATTAGATACCTGGACTCAAAATTAGCCAATTTTTTACACATTTCGGGGAAGAATTCTTAAAGCCTTTTAAATATAAGAATATACATCTTCTGGAAAGCGGCATATGTTCGATTAAAAATGTATGGATTTTGCTACGAACGTTTTTATTAGTCACTGCATTCTTAATATTTCAATTTTGGAATGGATGCAGGCATAAGCTGTAATGTTTTTCAATAGAAGCTGTTTGTAAATATTTTTTGCTTCAAATATGCCGATGTAAACACTTCTAAAATGCGATCAGTTAGCAAAACTGCATTTCAATCGCATTTAGTATCTGTAGCCTTGAGGGCATCTTCTTGTTGATCGTACTCGTGTAGAATTACGTGGAATTCTCGCCAAATGTCTTAACTGTTACATGACTTATTTCTATTCTTGTTCTGTGAAAGTTGCATTTTAAGGAAACTTTCATTCAAATATTTTTTTTATATTCAGGCTAGCCTCTACGTCCCTTTGAGATGCTTACTGTCTCTTTTCCGGCTGCAGCAGCTAGAGTTGTATTTCGGAATTCAAAATAGTTCTTGTGAAAATAAAAATATTTACAGGTGTGGAATATCTTCTCTGCAATTGTAAAGTACATGTCTCTGCTATATGTAACGTAAGTACATGGATGCTGAATTTTTGTACAAATCAATCTTCTATGAAGTTTGAAGTATGTACTTGTTCAATTGAAGCTATACGCTCGTGCTATTTAGTTACATAAATGGCGTTGTTATTAGATCTAAACGAAAAGAGTGTAATCGTTCTTGAGCAAAATTAATCATTTTATCAATGTTTATTGAAGTAAACATGTCAATTTATAATGCGGAGTTGTGTATCACTTCAGTACTATTGGGTAATACACGTAATGATGGGATATTAATGATTCTTAATTTATTCCATCGAGGAGTTATTCATATGTAAGGTGAGACAAGATGATGAGACACGTTCTGATGGATAACTTGCGTGTACGCGTTCCACTGCACGTGCAAAGTAACAGC
>VCRD01000120.1:35596-51900 GCA_006783055.1 Trinorchestia longiramus | reverse complement strand
CGTGTGTGTAAAGTAACAGAGGTATCCACATCACCACCGTGTGTGTAAAGTAACAGAGGTATCCACTTCACCACCGTGTGTGTAAAGTAACAGCGATATCCACTTCACCACCGTGTGTGTAAAGTAACAGCGATATCCACTTCACCACCGTGTGTGTAAAGTAACAGCGGTATCCACTTCACCACCGTGTGTGTAAAGTAACAGCGGTATCCACATCACTTATTTCCTTATTAGAACCAAACAAAAAGAAATGGCAGTGTGTGCACAGTTCCAAAACCTAAACGCACTTTTCATTCTTTACTTCATTTCGCTTCTATTAAACCTGCGTTTGATAATTTTCCTGTGCAATGTTGTTATTATTTTCGTTTGCTAAGAATGAAGAGCTTCATTTGACTCTTATTTTTCATTTATTCTAAAGTAATAAAAATTTTACCTGCATAAACGAGGTTTTATCCTCTGATGTGCACAAATTTGTATTTTTTGTTTAATTATAGATTTTGCTTCGAAATGAAATAACATATTAGCAATATTTATTGATCTTATCAGTTGTTATTCCTTGTTGTTAGTAATCCTAATGTTTCTGTTTTATTTCTGGTGCTTTTTTATTTGCTAGCTTCTGAAGTTCACTAGTAATTAAAGATTTTATCTTTTCAAATCGCGTTCTATGTGAACATTGTCCCGTACTCGCTTGTTGCATAGCCGTGCCCTTTTCATACCTTTTTTCTTAAAAACATTTTTCTTCTTTTAATGTTAATTTAGGTTGGTTTCTTCGTATGTGTCTCCGTCCGAGACTGTACTTTTCTAGTCCGTATGTCATGGGTTTGTAACTTTATTTTCTTTTAAACCTGTTTTCCATTTGAATTTTATTCTTTGCTTGCATAACCTTTGCAAACGTCCGATTCATTCTGGAATTCTGCGTTTCCTTGTGACTGTTTGCCTCTCGTACATGGAACAAGCTGGGCTTTTTCGCTGCGAGTCTCTGTGCCTTCACAAACACGTCAACTTAATAGCCCGTCGCTCCCCGGAACCACCCAACTTTTCACCGCTTTTTACCTGCCCAAATTTGCAAATCATTGCTCTTTCTTGAACACCTCGGGGAGAATCTCGGTGATCGATACGAATATTATCTCAATTTTCGCTACCAAAACTTCTCTAATTTGACTTTGACAACTCCTGCGTTGAAGCTACAAATAAAGGCTGTGCCTTAGAATTTTTCTAACTGAGAATTGACGTTAGAAAATGGGATTTGGAGCCGAGAAAAAGTCGGGACGGTCCGAAAGGAGGCCAAGATTGCCTTCCAAGCTCCTCAGGAGATTGCCAAACTTGCTCTATGAACATTTCACTCTCCGAGCTACGGCTTTCCGACTTGTCTCTTTTGCCCCCGTGCTTTACTGTGTTTGCAGACGCTCTTTTATGAGCCGCCTTAAGTAATAGTCATTTATCTGAGTGCTAACTTCATACTCAGTGAGAAATTTGTTGTTTATAACATCATATTATGTAATTTTCATTTGATATCTAATACTGGGTCGATCGAATACCTTGAAGTATGTTCGTAATATCAAGTGAAGATTTGTGTTCTTAATGTTTCAGGTTCGAATTTTATTTTCGTTTCGTTTGTGCGATAATCAACACAATTTTAAAATTTTCATTCGTTTGCCACGTTATCTGTTCTCAAACGCATCAAGTTAATTGTGTTTGAATTGGCTTTCTCGTAATCTGATCAAAGTTTACCATCACTGCTCATGAAAATTAAGCAAACAGAAGCATGCCAGCGCCATTGTAATCTCGCATCGATAGTCCGGCTAGCGTACTTCTGTCTAGCAGTTTAATGAGTTTTTTCCGCTTCATCTCTTATAGGCTCAGTTAGCGATCAGGCAAACTTGTGCTCGATTATGTTGTCTGCACACGATGCGCCTCTCCAATTTCAGTGATAGACTCCTACTCTGGTAGCAGTGCTCGCTTAATTTCATCACTTCCATCACTGATTTCTTGAACTTCAGACCAAATTGAATGATGCCACTCTGATGAAACTATTTCCTTTGTCAAAATCTGAGCTGATGCTAAATCCCTAATCTCCGCTTCTGCTGTCTTTTTTTTATTTAGATTCCCCGTTGAATGTCCGATTTGGTGCCATTATTCTCATATTTTTGGACAGGAAATTTCAAAATGAGCCGTGTTGCTTACTGTCGCTGTATAGTAAATGAAAATACTTTGTGTTCTCGCAATGTAGATTGGCAGATCGAAGAAGGCGTAAGTTAGATAATTCTACACTATTGATAGCTTAGTTTGCAATGAAAAACATGCTGGAGAAAACTGAAAAGTGGATTGGAAATAATATTTCCACTAATCATGATATTTATCTGTGATCAGAACGTAATCCTGAAAAATGACCTGCACAATTAGGAACTGGTGCTGAATGAACATCGAAGTGCTCTTTCGTGACTCATTTTTGAGTTTTGCCACCACAGCCTTCAGCACCTCATCGCTGGGCTCACGTGTTCAACTAATCCCCAGGTTAATTTAATCAATGCCTGGGATTATCGTCCTATCGACGAGGCTTGATGACTTCCAATATGGAGGCTTCTCATTCTCTTCCTCATTTTCAGCTCTGGAGAGTTGGTCCAATTTCCGCCGTCTGCTGCATGTGCCTCTTGTGCCTCTTGCTGCTGTACGTGCCTCTTGTGCCTCTTGCTGCTGCACGTGCCTCTTGTGTTTCTTGCGCCTCTTGCTGCTGCGCGTGCCTCTTGTGCCTCTTGCTGCTGCACGTGCCTCTTGTGCCTCTTGCTGCTGCACGGGCCTCTTGTGCCTCTTGCTGCTGCACGGGCCTCTTGTGCCTCTTGCTGCTGCACGTGCCTCTTGTGCCTCTTGCTGCTGCACGTGCCTCTTGTGCCTCTTGCTGTTGTCTGTGCCTCAATTTTCACTGTGCGGTCCACGTGTGTGCATGTATTTAGTTGGTTGTGCAGCGACACGTGTCTTAATGAAGTGTAACTCATCGTAACATTACGTTAGGCTGTTGCTTCTTCAGTAGACGTTGTCTGATGTGCTGAGTCTTAGGATAATTTGCTCCTTGTTAAATTCTTTCTCCATTTGTTTGACGCTGAAACTGATGCTCTGGACAGCGAAATGCGTATCACTTTCGGTGATATTGCGTAGGGGCTGAATTTTTGTTCATGTGAGTACCAGATTTCTTGCATTGAAGTACGAATTTAAACTGAAGTTTTTGGCATCCCATCTATCAAAATATAAAGTAAGACTGCAGTTTTGAAATTTTTTCAATTCGGTTTTAATTTCTAATGTATTTTCTAATACGCTAACTTGCGCTTTACTGTGATAATCGAACCTCTTAGACTTATTTGTGATCTTGTAAGTTTACTTCAAATAATTCCTAAATATTTTATCTGAAAGCTAAAACTGGAGGGCCTGGCAACTCTGTTCTTAAATTTGAGTGTTTTTCGGTGGTCTAGCTAATCGTCGTATTAAGCAGTAGTATTGTTGTTTAATTTCCTTATAAACCATCCTCTCCAGGTCCCTTCTGGTCCAAGGTAAACACTTTTGTGATGTTCAGACGAGCACTTAAGGAAATTAGTTTATTTTTGTTCTAAGTCCCGCGCATGCAAGGGTTCAGCTTGGAAGAAGTGGGTCAAGAAATTCGTGACGAAAATCGAAAATGGAAACAGAATTCCATTCCTGTTGAATAAAATCTTTTATCGTTTTAGAACTTTTTGTTTCTATTGCATAAAAGTTCCTCATGAAGGTTCAATAGATGGATTGGAGGTGAGGAACTTTGTATTTACGATCATGATTGAGGAATTTTGTTGCCTCTTTAATTTGATATTCGATTCTGAAACGATCTCAAATATACGTTTGTACGTGTATTTTGCGGTTGTTGGTAATGATGCAATCCATGTGTACATATTCTTACTTTGATGACACTAGATCGAAATGGTATTTCAGGTTGGATTTAGATCAGCTATTCTTTGTGCATCGGTAAAGCGATCATGAGTGGCATTCTATTATTAGCATGGTGCGCTTATTGCTGCAATGTTATTTCTTGCATCTTGATGTGCCTGCACCGATTGCGATTCCAAGTAGGTTTAGTATTTTTGAATTTTTGATTGTCTATTTGAAGAGTAAACGAACTACATTTTTGTGGAATATTTAGCATATGGAAGAAACGTGTTTTTACGGTAGCTTACACATAGTGCTATTATTAGTCATTTTGGTATGTTATAAAAATTGAGATTGGTTGTACAATTTCATTCAGAATATATAGTTTGTAGTAGTAATACATAGTTAGGGTATTGTAAGATAACGATTTTAACAATGATATTTTGTTCTTAAAGCGTAAAAGTTGTACTTTTTTCTGTGAAAATTGAAGTGTTTATTTTACTATTATTAAGTGAAAAATATATTCGTACTGCAAGTTATTGAAAATAAGATATTTTTATTAAAGTTAGTCCAGTAAGTTTGTGTCCCTGTCGACAGTTGTTTGTTGGTCGGACCATGTAGGTTGTCACACATGAGTTCACCTTACAAGAGGGAGAATTAGAAATATGGTTTCGTGTGAGAAAATCCTGGGGTTTGGTTGATCCATCGTCTAGTTATGGCATTACTTTAATTCATATTTCTATGAACACTAAAATGAATGCCCTGGTTTTCTAATGCTGCTCTCCCGGTTTCGAGACGACGTTATGTTTATGCTAATAAAGGCACATTTAATTACGGATTTTACTTTGGCTCTCGTACACTGCACTGCAATTGTAGTACAAGCACAACCATCACGCTAATACTAAAAAACATAGTCACACTCGTTGCATGGACCCATTTTAGGACTGAGAACTTTGCTGGGATCGAGATGTTCTGCAGTGCAGCGGAAGTATAAGTTGAACATTCAATAAAGTGAGTGGTTTTGTGCCTTTGGGTAGCAGTTCTATTTGCGAAGCATCTAACGACGAAGCTAGTCTGGTTGAGGTGCAGCGGCTCGTGTTTTTGACAGGCAGGAAAGACGGTCTCCAGGAAGGAGTGGTTTGTGTCTGCTTCATTTGCGCCTTTGAGTCTAAACTTTATTTATACAATTGCTGATACTCATTTCGTTTTTTTCTGCGTGATGGATTTTTTTATGTTCGTTCATTTCTACTGAAATATTGTAAACGTTTTTAGAGTCAAGTTTATTAGTATTGTGAAGAACGGAAAAGAAAGAAATTACAGTAGTTCTGAGGTAGTTGTATTCAAATTTGTATTAACTCTTATACGATATTAAATACTTTAATTGAACTGCTTAAGATAATATTCTTGGAAGTCTTAAGGATTGCAAAAAATGTCATTTTTTGTTATTCTAGTCTTTGGTCGCATTTTGCTCTCGCTGTCCTGTAGAAATTCCTTCTCAAGCCAAATTTGAGTCTAAGTTTCGTAATCCCGTCGTATTTTGTACAGTTTTCTTCGAAATTCTGCCTAGTCTAAAGAAATTTTTTAGTAGTAACTTTTTAGAAGTGCTCAGGTTTTTCTTTATTCAGTTAATTTTCCTCCCAAGTTTATTACTGCAGATGAATTAATAGTTCTTTTTTATTTAATGCTTCATTCCGTGCTTGAAATTTATTTGTTTGCTGTAGCGTGTATGCGTGTGTTAGTTCACTATAAAGTTAATCTTTCATATTGAAGTGAAGTTGCACGAGACGCTCTATGTCGTCAGTCGTGTCTTAAATGTCTCATGAACCACGACACAGCCTCTCACCTCAGCTCCTGACACGCCTTTGCTGGCTTGTTTTCGCTCAGATGTTTTCCATTTGCCTCAATGGGCTCAAAATCAGTGAACGCTAAAGCTTGTTTTCTCCCGGACGGACGTTTATTCCTCTCGTTTTTTATGCAATTGCCAGAGACCTTTTAGCATTTTGCTTTGCGCTTGCATAAGAGTTTAGTTTGCTGGATCTCATCGTAGAATGCAAGGAATTATATTTTGATAGAATTAGAAAAGTTATTCAATTTTTCGTTCACTTTTGTGCGACTTTTGGGATAGTTCTTAATCGGATAAACTCATTCGTTACAGCCCATTCATCAGCGCTGAAAATTCATTTCGTGTTTGTGTTATTGGCGAGTAGAATTAATTGCAAAGCCGTGGGTTATGACCAAAAATTTATCAAAGGTTAGGCATTGTTCTCAATATAAGTGTGTGTGATGTCGTCATGGCTGAACTGTTGTGAAATAAAATAATGTTTAAGTGGAAGACAGGAGTTTCAGAATAATTTCGACACGACTCTTTTTTGATGCCACTGTTCACTGCGCACAACAAGACGTACTCGACTGAGTTCAAGCTTCAGGTTTTTGTATTATTGTTTGAAAGTGAGTACTGAGCTCACTAACAAGAGTGCTTGCTGGTAAGAATTGATAAGCTAATTGAACATAATGTAACGTTAGGTAATTTTCACAAGCCTGAAGTTCTTGGTTTGATATATAAGCAGGGTTCAGAAAAGAGTATTAAGTTTTCTACGAGGACGTGGTAGTGATTGCTTGTCATGGATTGTGTTTGAAGTTCGTGTAGATGAATAAACAAAACACGAAAGGAACCCTGTACTAGTACGCCATACTTGTATTACAATGTTACTACCTACGAGACAATGAGAAATAAGATGAATTTGTAGAAAATAGAGGTTATGACGGGGATGTCTGAATAATAGTAGAAGATTCATTCTAAAATGGATTAGTAAAGTATGTATACGGAGTGGCACGGAAAATGTATTGAGATTTGCACTGTGCAGAACCACACGGAAACGCTCATGTTGGATGGTGTATAGCCTTGTTCTGATCCGCACTTTTAAGTATGACTCTTTTGCAATTTTTGCAATTTCAGCTTAACCCTGTAACATTTTTGGTTTTTGAAGCATATTTTAAGATTTTGTTGCTCGTCTTCAAAAGGGAACATGGTTCCTGTAGACGTAAATGTAGCCTCGATGTTGGTTAGCTAACATTAGTTTTTTTTAGAAAATTCCTTGTGGCGTGGGAAAACTTGTATAACCAAATTTTCTACATTCCAAGTATCGTTGTATATTTCCGACGTTTTTGTTCATTTAAACTCCCTCTGTAAATATTCAATACGAAATGTACTTGGTATTAAGTAGAGTAAACCGTAATTCCGTAATGAATTTGAATCCTACGTTTCATTTTATTTCGCATTGTTCAATCGCTGTTACGAGCGGTTTCTGTGAGAGCACGTAGGCGAGCAGTGACGTACAAGTGAAGAACATAATCCGCTTTGCTTCTTATTATAAGTCTCGAATTCTGTCACAGAGTTACCTGTTTTTTATCGTCCTTTTCAGTACTGCGTTAAAATGGTCCCTTATTATTGTTTCCTTTAACGGTTTTGAATATTCAAGTTAACTGTTTCTGAATGCTTCAATTTTTTCTTTTGGGTGTTCTCTATTTCATATAATTGACAGGCTTACATTCAGTGTGCCATGCTGCTCCCAAAATTACAAAAAAGTGTTCGCAATCGTGGGGAATGTTTTCTGTCGTAGATATTTCTTTTTTCCTTCCTCTTTTTCAATTCACGTTATTAGTGGGAGCTTTTCGCGCTGTTGCCGCCTAAGCTGATTATGTCGAGATATTTCTAACTATGCTTCTAGTATTGCATTGATCCATAGGCTTTATGCTTATCAAGAGGCTTGGCTGGGAAAGGTGTTCGAGAAATGTCCCGAAAAGGAGGAATCAGCTCAGTAGTTGCTGGCGCTCGCTGGCGGGTCCTATTGATGGACCTAAAAAGTGAATTGAAATGGCAGATTGGAATTGGGAGTCGATGGCGTTTCTATAAGTGAAGAGGATAGGGAGGGTGGAGGCGAGGGCAAATTTTATTGAGGTCGTAGTGCGGGTTTAGTTTTGGTTTTATGATTTTTGTCCCGGCTTTAGAAATCATGAATTTGCCCTTCAGTTTATATATGTGAGAGAAGGAGAGAGTTCATATATTGGAGTTGTTCTTTATATGTATGCATTTATATGCATACATATGAACAAATGATGCAAATGCTACCAAATATTACATGATTATTGTACATTATTTTCCATTTTCTACCAGTACTCGTAAAAATGTATTACTCGTAGAGTTTGAAAAAATTAAATTGGCTAAAGAATGAGTGTTGCTAAACGAACCATACGAGTATGCCATGAAATTCTGAGTGTAGTAGGAGAAAGAGACTTGCGTTCGTTGCGGCTTCACTCTGCGTTTCATAAAAATCAGGCCATTACGCAGAGCGTTTTTTTTATGATTACCTAATATCAATAACTCTGTCTAAGAATTAAACCAATGAACTAAAAATAAACATCAGTAAATCGTGGTAATAGAGAACAATGAAAAGTATGAGGACGCCAATGAAGTAACACTGCTTCCTATGGAATACAAGACAACGTTCATAACACCACACATCAATACCTGAAGAGTTGTGTAGGGTTGGTGTGGGGTGCCAACACTTGTACAGCAGACTGGAGACACGCTACACCACCACCACCAGGCTCCACTACCACTAACACCACCACCACCACCAGGCTCCACTACCACTACCACCACCACCACCAGGCTCCACTACCACTACTACCACCACCAGGCTCCACTACCACTACCACCACCACCACCACCAGGCTCCACTACCACTACTACCACCACCACCACCAGGCTCCACTACCACTACTACCACCACCACCAGGCTCCACTACTCCTATGTTACAAGTAGCGCCTAGTTTCTCAACTTGCTTACCACTCCATAGCCTCATTGTCATTAAAAAGTTTAGCGCGTGTATTGCTCCAGTAAACTTAGTGAAGCGAGCAATTCATCAGTAATCTTGTTAAAAGGTGTTACCTGAGTAATCTTGTTAAAAGGTGTTACCTGAGTAATCTTGTTAAAAGGTGTTACCTGAGTAATCTTGTTAAAAGGTGTTACCTGAGTAATCTTGTTAAAAGGTGTTACCTGAGTAATCTTGTTAAAAGGTGTTACCTGAGTAATCTTGTTTAAAGTATTACCTCAGTAAGCTTGGTAAAGCGAGTTCTACATCTGAAATTGGTATAATGTTACTCTATCAGGAGACCTCATCATACAACGAATAGTAAAAACAATTTGGTAATAAATACTGATCGTATAAGGAATTTATAATAGATTTAAAATGTAGAGGGATGCATAGAACCGTAACTGTCGCAGAATGCACTAACAGTGTCTTGGTAAACAAAACTTTCATTCATGGATCGTGAGGTGATGGAAAAAATATAATACTTATTGTTATACACTTATTTTCTACTTATGTAAGTTAAGTGACTATCACAATAATTCTAAACCTAAATATGTATATGATGAAAGTAACACCACAAAAGTACAAGATTTGAGTTTCTGCGACACAGTCCAGCATGCTTACTGTCTGCATCAAAATTGAGAGAAGCAGGCTTGTTCCTATAACTTGGACACCATTCTGCAACATTTTTCTACATTAGAGACAATCTGAAGTCGCGCTCACCTACGGAAACTCCTGTACTATTGGAAAGATACAGAAGTGTCCGATTGGAATTTGTTCTTGAACATGAAAGCAAGAATCATGCTAGGAAAAAGTTTTGTGGATCGATGACGCTAAAATTGAGCTATTTGGGCTTAGATCAAAAAATCATGCATGGAGAAAGGACGTCACTACTTTCCAACCGAACACCATAATTCCAACAGCAAATTTTGGTGGTGGATGTTTCTTTTTGGGATGCTTCTCTCGAAAAAGTACTGGAAACACACATGTAGCTTTGCTAAATGGTAAAATGTCCGTCGCCGTACATCAAGATATTTTGACAGAAAATTTGTTCGTTTCGGTCGAGAAGCTTGAAGTTTATGAAAACTGATGCCTTTCAGTAAAATAATGACCCTAAACACTCAGCAAAATGTACGAATAAATTGCAGGATAAAAATGATGCGAAATCTGGAATGGCGGAGTCAGTCTCCAGACTTTTACCCTTATCAGAAAATTTGTGGCAGTGTTTAAAAATTTCAATCCAATTGAAAGCTACAACAAACATCCCGGATGTTAAGAACATATACGAAAACGAATGAAATAAAATACCAAAGGAATTTGCAGGTCATTAATTGAGAACTAGAAGAGATTTTTTTACTGTTGAAATGAATAAGGGCTATGCTACGACGAATTATATGATTACATGCTATTCTGTTAACCATCTAGTGGCGACATGAGTTTTAATAGGTGGAATATCATATTCTGTTTTGAACGAATACGTCAATTCAATTCATTTATATCAGAGCTTTGTTTTTCAATGCATATTTTGTCATTTTTTTGACTGATAGTTTTGGTTCCGTAATTATCTTTTCTTGAACAAGATCAATGTTTTCATGTGTTCGTTTTGTTCTCATTTGACCCAATCGCCCTCTGTTGAGATTCAACTTGTTCCTTCAGTCTTGTACTTTTAGACGTTCGTCCAAATGGTCTTCTTAGTTGGTTCATCAGGATAGCGTTGATGAAATTATATTTGCATCTTCTTTTAGTCGATAAAACAGTTTGTGACCACAGAAGCTCTTTGTTCTCTTGTGAGCTGCTTTTCTAGGGGCCTTGAAAAATGAATGAAGAATCGACTGTTCGTGATCGGACTTGAGTTACCAGTTTTATCATGAATACACAGTCACTCATGACATTTTCATTGATTTTGTGTGAAATTAAGCAGAAGTTCGGTTTCCTTCAATATTTTACTCGTTTGTGCACACACACTTTTGATACTTTCCACTAAATTTGTCGCAGAACTTATAATTTTAGACTTACATTTATGGAAGCTTCCGCAGAGACGTTAAGTACACAAACAAAATAAAATTTTAAGAAAATGTCTATCTACGACGGTCCTGAGTTATGTTGGTTTAAATTGGCTGTTTCCTTTGTTTGACACTCTGTGTAGAGAATGGAATATATATATATTCATTCATATGCATTTATTACAAATATGTATATATACTATTCGAATGCACACTCAATAGCATTTCCAAGTCCAGATCATCAACAAATGTTACCGAGAAACTGGCATCGCAGTAAGTGAAATACTAGGTAAATTGTCCGTAGGCTTAGTTACGTATTTGGACGTGGTATTCCGTCAATTCTTTTCAAAGATGATTTGTTTCAGTGACGAGTGAAAGCTCGTTTAAATTACTATGTATTGATCCAGCGCATCTAAAGGGTTAGGAAATGTGTGTCAGTTTGTGTTTTCAGTTCTTGTTGTGTTGTTTTTAATGTTGAGTTATTGATCAGTTGCTAGTTCTGCAAACAACTTTTCCGGCTTCAGAGCCAGCGGTTTTAGGAAACTTCCTCAACGCTCCAGAAAGTTTTCCAAATGGCAATATTTATGTTTATTTTTCGGTTTCACAAATACCATTTCTTACTTTAGTGTTGTAAGATTTGTATCACGCATAGTTTTGTTGAAGTGCTATGCTTCTTAGGATATTTTTTATTTATTTTTTCATTTCTGTAAGTCACATCATATTGAGTGTGCTGCGATATTTTTGGCTCTTATATTTCCTTAACCCGGTCACCTTCTTTTCTAAGTTATACTCGATGTTTTCTATCAGTTGTATTGATGGATAACTTTCGGCCACAATCTTTTGAGCTTGCGCGACTTTTTTTATTGAGAAACCTTTATTAGGAACTTCTTGATTTGACGTAATTGTTGAAGCTTTGTTCCTTTTTCTGTGATCTGTTCGTGAAGAGCAATAGTAATCTGGCGCTATCGATGACCGTCGAGTGAGGATGAGCTTATTTTTGTGAGGCTCAACCTCAGAGGTGTTGTTGGCAACTTTTTGAATTAGAGCTGCAAAAGTTTAAAGTGAGGTGACGCTCTAGAATGGCCTCGAACATTGCTCCTCACGCACTGAGTCTCGCTGCTGCTTCTTCTGCCTATTTGGCCCGCCTTATCATTTTGGCCTCTGAGTATCGGCAAAGTTTCCAGACTTGTTACTGCCTCTTGTTAGGCTCCATGATTCAATTTGGCCGCTCTTGCCTCCTCGTTCTCTCAAAGATATCTTTTCTTCTCTCCTTGTTACCGTTTGAGGCATTGCCGACCTAGACAAACACTGCTCAGCTCTCGAAGGCTGGCAGTAAATTTTATTCCGTTCTTATTTTTAGTTGTGATATCTCGACGTTGGGGCTGGGAAAGTAGGGCTGTGATAATTTTACATGCATTTTTGTTGTGTATGGAAACTACTAGGTTGCTACATGATTGTATCCTTCGTGATACCTTCAGAAATTGAAGGTGAGTCTACTTTTCTGTGTTTGGTTTCAATAGTTCATCTTAGTCTGATAGATTAGTAATTCTTGTGGCCGATGCTCTAAAGGTTTTTTTTTCTCTTCATGAGGTAGGTAGAATTCTCGAACGTTTCTCATGGCAGAATGCTAATAATATCAGTTACTCTTTTTAAAAAACGTGTTGTTCCTGTATCCTGAGTTTCCTAATGCAAATTCAGCAACTATTTAGAGAATGATTTTCAACTGTCAGTTTTGAAGCTAGGGAATTATATATTTTTAAGTTAGCGTTCTCATTTTAAAGGAGGTAGCTCACTCAACATTTTGATGAAATCTTACTCAAACACAATGGTTTCCTGTAGTCTTCTTGCTTGTTTTCCATGCGTGGCGGTTTTTTTTTGGTTCATAATAATTTCTAATGTTGCGCATCAGTAAGAGTTGATCGGTTTAGTATTTCATTTACGTACCTGCTTGCAAGAAAATTTGAAGTAAAATCAAGTTTCAGGTTATTCCTGTCATTGCTACTTCCAAAGGTTTCAATGTTGCATGTTATAGAGCACTCGCAGTGTTTTTAAAACAGTGCTAGTGTCTCGTAGGAGGGAAAGGAGTTGCTATGTAGGATAGGTAGGTTCACTAGTTCCCTACGACGGATTGAGCAATGCTTGTTGCAGGAGTCTGCTGTGATTCTAGTATTAGGCTTCTTCTTTCCTATTTTCCTCTCCCTGTTTCTCACATAGAGAAGGCTATCAAGACTATCTTGATGGAGTATCTTGGCTTTTCATTTTTTCTTACTTCACCATTTCGTCTCTCTAATAAGATGCTTGTTGTAGGTGTCATGTGACTGTATGAGGCTGTGTCTACCCGGGCACTGAAATCTGACGTTCATGTGGTACCTTCAACTAAATAATCAAATTTGTCTGTGATGTACACCTGAATTGAAGGGTGGACAGCACTAGTGGACTACTTGCATTTTTTCCCGTGGTAAATATAATGTATTTTCCACGGGAAAAAATGCAAGTAGTCCACTCCCGTGCTGTCGCTAACACAGCGCTGACAGAGGCGATTACGATCCAGTAGTTTACTATATGAAGGGTGGACGGCACTAGTGGACTACTTGCATTTTTTCCCGTGGGAAAAAATGCAAGTAGTCCACTAGTGCTGTCCGCCCTTCAATTGAGCTAAAATATAGTTAAAGCCACCATGTAATGGTAATAAATACCGTATAAACCAAATGTTTTCAACGGTGTATACCGTAAACTTTATAAAATGATATCGTCCTGGAGATGTGTGCAGTTGCGTCGTAACCAGGGGAACACAAAGAAAAGAGAATTTCTCTGGTATCCCGTCACCTATACTGAGTTTCCGCATGGCTGTGCCAAGTCTCTGGTGTGCTCACACATCCTGGCGCAGGTGGCCAGATGCAAGATAAGGAGAATGAGGGGCGCAAATGCTCGAGTTGCTCGACTCAGCACTTACATTGCATCTACCTCGCTCTGCACGAGCGTGTTTGATGGATGCTGTGGAGTTAGCCTCGTTCCCTGAATTGTACTTCAGACCAGGGGTAATAATCGTGAAAATGTGTACGCCCTTGAAAAATAGGTTGCCGTATTCTACCCTAAGCATTTTCTTTTGCATGTTGCGTTCCATTAGTTATTCATGTAACGACGCGTGTTCATGCAATCCAAATGTTTTATGAAAATGCTCTCTTCTTCATTCCTTGCCTTACAAATACGTTTGTCTTCTGCAATGCATATTTGAAAAATTCTAGGGCTCAGAATCACTGACAGATTTTATTGTTGATAAAATCAGGTTACTTTTATACTTATCTAAGCTTCATCTTAGCGTAGTTGATTACATACTGTAAAACAATCTTACTGCACGAGGGTCATCATCATCATTGCTGGTTTACCTCATTCCTCAAATATCTTACTTCGTTAAGCTGTGTTTTGTTGTTCTCTATTAAGATTTTTATCACGATTATAGAGCAAGAACGCTGCACAGTTCAGTCTCAGAGAACAACATCCTGGCATAGTGAAGCCCTGCTCAGTGTTGCGTCCTGTGCTCTTTTCTCAGTTTCTGCTCGGCCTCTCATTTTGTGAAGGCAAATGCTGGCTGGGCTGAGGACGGTGAGCAGGAAGAAGCGACGGAGAAGGGGAAAAATCGAGGGAACATTTGAGGGAGCGCATTTGAAAGCGCCTACAAGAAAACTGGACGCTTGTCTGGCGCCACTCTGCTCCTCGAGTCTTGAACCAAATGTGAGGGTCAACGATCGAGCTTGTCCTGGTGTGTTCCTAGGCTGTGCATTGCCTTGCATTTATTCCTGACAGCAACACTCAACTCTACAGTCTCTGGCTTACTGGGAGCTGTTGCTCACTTTATTACGTTTCGCTTTCATTCTATTCGCAAATTATTTAAATATGTGCGTTCTCATTCATTTGTATTAAATTAAAATCCCGTTGAATTTGCGTGGTTAAGTGTACGAAGTTGAGGCGCTGGTGCTTTTTAACAGTATATTTGAAATTAGTGATGGGACGATACTAAATCTGATCGATTTTGATATCGGTTTTATTCAGATGCCACGATTCTGAGACTCATTGCGGCTTATTTCTTGTTTTTCATTGTCAAGTCAGATATCAAGATAACAAGCTAAATACTTCCTTCATAACTTCATTTTCTCTCTTTTTTTAGCATTAACCTGCAACCGTATTTGACAAAAAACTTGAAGAAAAACTGTTCAACACGATCCAATTTATTGCAAAAATAATCACAAAAAGGTTCATTTTTAAATGGATTGATTTTTTAATTCTTAATTCAGTTCGTAGTTAGGCTTATATAATGCAAGATGGAAAAAAGTTCACGTTCGTGTTTGTTGTTGAGCTTTCTATTAATTTTTTGATATGAGTAAGACAATTGATGTTTTAAATCTTTAAAATGAACAGAAAATATTAAATTTGTCTTTGGTATGAAAACATGTTCGAAGTCTGGTAACCCTGCAGTGTTGTGTCTCCATCTCAGTCCTGGCTGTTAAATTCACTGCTTCATACACGTATGATGTAGGAAAGAATTGATTGAAGAATCGAAAGCGTCCTTCAAATTTGAGACTTCGGTTCCGATGTAAAATAATTTAGATTTTCGTTACCGGTTCCGATTAATTATCCCACCACAATTTGCATTGCATATCACGTTTGGTGGTTTTAAAAGTTTTGTGCAGTGCTCATGAAGCAAATGATATTTACTTTTGAAGTGTGGAGGTTTCTTGCGTCAAAGTCACAGCTGAAATTGCTGGAGTTTGATTTGAAAAGAATCATTTCTTCACTGAAGTTTTAATCTTAGTATTTTATTACTTTCTATTCTGTAAAGTCTGGTGAGAGTAATTTATTTTTAAATTCTTATGATGAATATCAGATGATTATCATGATCTTGCACTGCTTGTTGACTTCAATATTTATCCTGAAATAAATGCAGGTATCTTTATAATAAAAATAAAGTGTACTTCATGCATGCATAATTAGGTCTCTGTACATATTTTCAATCACAACTTCATTTTATTTGTACTTTTTAGTCTCGCCATGAGTTCTACGAACACTTTTGCTCATACATTTTTCATTGGCTTTATGTTATCAGTTAAATAATGGCTAATGTTTGTTTAATTTTATTTTGCCATAAATAGCTTCGAGGTTATATTACGGCTTTTTTATTACGGTATTGGAAATACATTAGTGGGCACTTATCTTATATTTCTTTCAAACATTTTGCTTCAGTATTGAGGTCATTTTGTAGCCTGCAAACTTTTTTAATGAGTTTTGTAAGAAGGTAATGCAAGAGTATACTGTGACGCTTGTAGAAAAGTTGGGTGAGAACAACGCTTGGCTGATGCAACATACTGCTGGTGCTGGAGCGTTGACGTGGTGTTGTGTTACTGTGAACACCTCACACACCTCACACGACTCACACGCCTCACACGCCTCACACACCTCACATGTCTCACACACCTCACACGCCGCATGCCTCACACACCTCACACGCCTCACATGTCTCACACACCTCACACACCTCACACA
>VCRD01000120.1:5494-35494 GCA_006783055.1 Trinorchestia longiramus | reverse complement strand
CACACACCTCACACGCCTCACACACATCACACACATCACACTAATCTTTCCTTGTCTCTCAAGTGTCACTTTAAGTACAAGGAAAAACTAAAAGAAATAAAAATACGGATAATTTGTAAAATATTCAGAATTTTACATAAATTTCTCATTACACTTTCATTATTAAACTATCTACTTTCCAGTTATTAAAAAAGATAAATAGGGAAAGGAAAATGTTAATCAGAAATCTGTCAGAAAATCATAGTTTTAATAAAAATTAACATTTTTGAGTGTAGCTCGACCTGTTAGTCTCTGGTGAAAGAAAATTGATGTAAGTCAGAGAGCTTGGTGTGCCCTAACCGGTGAACAGAACACGTTAGTGTTTGGTAGTTAGAAATTGAATATATTTATGTAGGCATCAGTCTTGTTAGACAAAACACCAGGTACTGATTTATCGTATTTTTTAGAATAGAATAAGGCAATAGAAACGAGCCGTTTGGCCCATTCTTGGCTTGATACCCAAGTCCCATGTCGTCTAAAGTTAGGGCGAGGCTCCTACTCTCATCATACTTAACTATGGCTTCAATTAGATGTGTTCTATAATATATCGTGCTGTAAGACAGATGGAAACTATATTTCATCTCTGCAAATAATGACGTGAAAATTGTAAGTGATCCTTGTTTCCAGCATTCAGTGCTTGTTCTTTTCCCTGTTGTTGCCGTGTGATGTCATCGTCCTGATGCCTTGTGATGTCATCGTCCTGATGCCTTGTGATGTCATCGTCCTGATGCCTTGTGATGTCATCGTCCTGATGCCTTGTGATGTCATCGTCCTGATGCCTTGTGATGTCATCGTCCTGAGTTCTGTGGACAAACATCACAGCCGCCTGATGTGTGTGAGGCTGAGGCTTCACAGCAGCGGTGTCATGTAATATTCTGTCTAGTCTCAATTTTTTAAATTATAATTTTATTGACGAAATTGAATCCACTTTACGTACACTATCATGAACATGAAGCTAGGATCTCTGTAACGCATGTAAACTTTTGCTTAGTTTGTGGAGAGGTGAGTGATTCTTGACGTTATGTGTGCCTGGAAATACAGCGCGATGACGTCAAACGAGTAGTAGTCGTCTGCAGGAAACACAAAAACTGAGCAGAAGTTCGTGCCAGAGAGAATCGAAGAGGCGTTTCATCTGGCGCATCTGAGGAGATATTTTTTATGCATCCTCCACAGCAGCAGCAGACGCAGCAGCAGCAGTAGTTCCAGCAGTTACAGCAACAGCAGCAGCAGCAACAGCAACAGCAGCAACAGCAGCAGCAACTACAACAGCAACAGCAACAGCAGCAACTACAACAGCAGCAGCAACAGCAACAGCAACTACAACAGCAACAGCAACTACAACAGCAGCAGCAACAGCAACAGCAGCAACTACAACAGCAACAGCAGCAGCAACAGCAACAGCAACTACAACAGCAACAGCAACAGCAACTACAACAGCAACAGCAACAGCAACTACAACAGCAACAGCAGAGGTTGAAGGGCTGCCAAGATGCTGCTGCTGGAGCCCTGTGACTGGCGCCAGCCCTGTCTTCAGTTGCGACAGTTCAGGACTCTAGTTTTCACTCGAGAATATTAAAAGCTCTTATCTCATTAATTATGTTCTTTTTCATTTCTTCATAATGTTCACACCTTACTTTTGGCTTTGTTCATTGTGCATGTGGCCTTTGAAATATTTTTTTGGACTTCATCACCCCTGTCATCATTTCGTGTGTTATTCCTGGGCTTTTCGTTATAAAAATTACTTGTGGTCACTGACCTTTGTTTAGACATTCGTTAGTGTGACATTCCCTGAATATTTGCACATGTATCCCATCAGAATTGCGTTCCCTGCCTTACACTTTCCGTTATTCTTGTCGCTTCTTTATTTTGATGCCTATTATTCTAGTGTTCTTTGCACGGCCTTAAAATTACTATTTGGTATGAAGCTGTTTTCGATGGAAAAATTATTGGTACATACGTGTTTGACTTTTCTCTCTTGGAGTTTTTTCGTTTTATAAAGTGAAGGTGTAAAAGTTCAGCGTCCTAAGTACGTCATTATTTTCACTTCGAAGGAAGTTTTTTCAGTTTGATTTGTCTTTTCAAATGATGTAGTTGATTTCAATGTATAAAATTCAAAGTGTATGTTCGTTCTGTTGTGTTTGTAATATATTGTCTCTGTCTTCTTTAGGATATTGTTCGATCATGAGTGGTGAATTACTGCACCGCTTGTATTTTTGAAGCAACGTCAAAAGCTGCTTGATAAGCGCTTCTCTTAACATTAGGAGTAACTTCATGTGAGGTTATATTCATGATTCTTATATTTTTGTTGGGTAACGACTTGAATTTTATTATTTATTTTTTTATAAATCATTCCTAGATTCGGTACAAATATACTCGTTTTGTTCACTTGTAGCTATCCTTGATTTTCATAATATTCACAACGATTTGCGATAACAGATATGACTTGCACTTTTGATTGTTTCTCATTTTAGATTTGGACTACTTTTCAATACTGAACACTGAAGGTTAACGCTACTGCATCTTGCCTGTCATGTTTTCTAACTGGCTTGCAGTACGACATCACCCTCGACTTCCATATGATATTGCCAATAATGCTCAATGTGGTTCCCCTTTACGAGTACTTCCTGCCTTGGATATGGGCTGCGTTTTTATACCGAACACTGAACGCTAATGCTACTTGAGACGGGATCTTGCCTGCTATTCTTCTGGGTGAGCCTGCACTGCTATCCCAGTTTACGGACGCGTCAGACAAATCCCGTCTCACTTCTTCGTTTTGGTCTCTAATTTACGGCCAGCCAGCGATGCTCTCCTGCCTGCCGTGTCACGTCTCCAAGACGTCATTTTGGCGATCTCTTAAATTTCTGCTTTAAGTTCCTGAAATTATAGCGTGAATTTGATTATTTCTACGCTATTGTTAAAAGTAATTCATGAATGATGGCCTTCACTTCTTTCGTGATGCATCTTCAAAGCAGCTTGCGTGTTAGATGTATTGTTCTAGGATCTTTCTTGAAAAAATTGTGATGTGCGCATAAGTTATTGTTCCTTTCTTCAGGTTAGGTGATTTGCTTCAAACTTCATTCAATGTCACAAAATGGAATTAGACTTTTATCTCAGAGAATCAATGTCTCATATATCACATATTCATCTCAGTACATCTGCTCAAGTAAATTGTCATTAAACATGTGACCGAAAATGAATTTCTCAAATCTTTTACGAGTAGAAAATGTGCTCTTTGCTCACCACCATTGTTATGTATTACGTAACAAAATGTATGGTGTGCAATATACTGAATGTTGTAACATAAACTTGATCAAAAACTGTTTACAGTGGTTAAAAAGGGGATAATTGTCTAGGCAATTGCTAATGATGATCTCATATTGTAGTGTACTCGACTTGCTTAATTTGTATCGCGTGACACTGCTGAGTGACTCATCACGTGACACAACTGCATGACTCATCACGTGACACTGCTGCATGACTCATCACGTGACACTGCTGCATGACTCATCACGTGACACTGCTGCATGACTCATCACGTGACACTGCTGCATGACTCAGTGTCTCAGGTGCTCAGACGAGCTCAAAATTTGGCATTAAATTGTGGAGCATGTGATGTGTCACGTGGGTGTGTGATGTGTCACGTGGGTGCGTGATGTGTCACGTGGGTGTGTGATGTGTCACGTGGGTGTGTGATGTGTCACGTGGGTGTGTGATGTGTCACGTGGGTGTATGATGTGTCACGTGGGTGTGCATGACTGCTGTGACTGCAGAGTTCAGTCACCAGTCTGAGACTGCTATTGGCAGGTCCACACCTACTGATCTGGAAGCCACAGAGTTACTGTATGAGCTTCATCCTCTTCACTGCCTTGCTTCCCTGTCTACCTCAAGACTGCAACACCTAGTGTGTGTTCTGACGCTTCTTCTCTCCCTTGTTTGCTCTTCCTTGCTGTCTCTTATTAATTCTTTCCCTTCCATGCTGTCTCTTCTTAGTTCTTTCCCTTCCATGCTGTCTCTTCTTAGTTCTTTCCCTTCCATGCTGTCTCTTCTTAGTTTTTTCCCTTCCATGCTGTCTCTTCTTAATTCTTTCTCTTCCATGCTGTCTCTTCTTAATTCTTTCCCTTCCATGCTGTCTCTTCTTAATTCTTTCCCTTCCATGCTGTCTCTTCTTAATTCTTTCCCTTCCATGCTGTCTCTTCTTAATTCTTTCCCTCCCATGTACTCTCTCTCTTCTTAGCTCTTTCTTTTCCATGCTCATTCTCTCTTCTTAGCTCTTGGAACTTATTTTAGTTCATGTAGCACTGGGCGTTCCGAATGAGTATTCACGTATAAAAGATCTACAAAAAACAATTGTATAGTCTGCATTCAACACAATAAATGGCAATGTTTTCATCTTGTTTCCGTAATGCTATTAAAAAACTCAAGAGGGATTTTGAAACATGATTGGAGAAGCCTTGAATTTATTTTAATCATATTGATTTATTCGAATTGGAATTTAATTTGTCTTATAAACAGTAATAATAATCCATCAATCCGGGTACTGCTCGTGTTTTTCCAACGTGTATTGCATTATCTTATGATAACAGCTTATGATAACAACGTGTATTGCATTATCTTATGATAACAACGTGTATTGCATTATCTTATGATAACAACGTGTATTGCATTATCTTATGATAACAACGTGTATTGCATTATCTTATGATAACAACGTGTATTGCATTATCTTATGATAACAACGTGTATTGCATTATCTTATGATAACAGCTTTGTATGGATTGAGCGACGGGGATTTGTATAGAAATTGCGAGGATTTCCTCCAGTGACCGAAACAAATAAAGAATAGAAGTGAGCCAATCCATATTAGGCGATGCTCTGATCAGGCCTTGCATTGAATCTAGTCTTCGATTTTGAGGAGACGGAGTGTGAGACTGCGACCAAGAATGTCGTGCTGCATGTATGCATTAGCAATAACAGAATTGCTTTTGTTCTCTGCGCGTACTTCATCAGGTCTAGCATTCATAAGGGCTCAAATCCGTGACTTCAGGTCATTGATATAGATGCTGTATGAATGTGTTAGATTCGTTTTCGTTGGTGGTAATGTGTTCACGTACATAACTCTAATTTGCGTAAGTGCTATTGTAAGTTGAAAAACTGCATTTACGATGACCACAACGCGAAAGAAATTCAGCTCATCTGCTCGGTATTTTTCAGGGCACGGCTCTCCATCTTTTCAGAAAAACAAGCCCGTTTTAGAACTCCTGTCTCGCATATGGAAGCCCAGTAATTCAACTGGAAGTTTGTTTACGGTAGAATTATGCTTTTTGTGGTGTTTTTTTGACGGCCTTTTAGAATTTTTAAATCAATTTAGTCCATCATAATTTTAGTATTGGTGTCGGTCGTGATTCCTTTATCGGCCTTTTCTTCATGTAATTTCTCTATGAATCACCCAAAAACACGTAATTCTTGTGTTCTTCTGTCCTATATTGCAGAGCCCAAATCATACCTCGCGTCTGAGTCATTTGAAACTCTGCTTTGTGCTTTTCGAAGGACCTATTTGTTGTGCATGCGCCTGGCTTGTGT
This sequence comes from Trinorchestia longiramus, assembly GCA_006783055.1. NCBI lineage: Eukaryota > Metazoa > Arthropoda > Malacostraca > Amphipoda > Talitridae > Trinorchestia > Trinorchestia longiramus. The sequence goes on along the minus strand of VCRD01000120.1, from coordinate 29,875 downwards.
CCCTCAACTTTTTCACTGAACGTGGAATTTCGCTGCGTCTTTAGATTCACAGGCTTCCTGTAGACGTCCTGTCGTTTCTTGCTCAACTCAACTGAACTGAGGCATAGGTCACGTGCTGAGATCAGTAGACACGCGTCAGGTATAAGCTAATGATGTGGGTATTTTTTCAGCTTTTGATAGTTGCACCTACAATATTTCTAACTCGGCCTTTTGCCTCAAGGTGTTTTGGTTGAAAGACCGCATGTTCTGCTAGTGATCGTTCAAACTTCCTTCACTTGTGTTCTGAGTTTTTTTAATTGCTTACGATGCCAACCTTGATAGCTTTATGAATTAAGTTCGGAAAACACATTTTCATCCGATCTTAATATTATCAGGAAAGTTTTTTTCCAAATCCAGCGGTGGAACACTGAAGAAGAATAATATGTTTTAACCAGACAAACCATAAAGGTCAATGCATTCCCTTGCAATTTTTTATATCAAATGAGCTGACTGAATTAATCGTGAAACAGTTCAGTTGATTCAGTTCATAAATTCAATAGTCTTGAGTTACTATTTCCCATCCAGCGATGACTGATGCTCAGTGAAGGTGATGCTCAGGAGGTGCTAGTGGAGGTGATGCTCAGGAGGTGCTAGTGAAGGTGATGCTCAGGAGGTGCTAGTGAAGGTGATGCTCAGGAGGTGCTAGTGAAGGTGATGCTCAGGAGGTGCTAGTGAAGGTGATGCTCAGGAGGTGCTAGCTGTGGTCGACCATTTCAATTTTATGCATTGTGAATGATCTAAAATTTTGTTTATATTTCCATAAATGTCTTAGTTTTGTTGTGTATTTTGCTGTACTTTTGTAATTTAATCCGCTTCAGTAGTTAGCTAACAGCAAATCCTTGAAGTCTGTGTGAACAAAAGTTAAATTATTTCAAATAGATATTTGACTTGCAATTTTTGCATATTAAACGCCCCCAGTTGTATTTCTCAAGCTCTGAAAAGAACTTTTCGTCTCAATGTTTTCTACATCAGGATGTCAATTTCTATAACTCCTTAGATTATCATCTTTATACCCGGAAGCGCCGTCACTGCAAGATGTAAGGGATAAAATGTTTCCATTCGAGTGTTTGTTGTTAGGATGAAGTTTGCGTGTTGATGTCCCGTGCGTCTCCTTCACTCGACCGCCTGCTGCCAGCACTAACCAGTCTCACTTCATGAAAGAAGCCATGCTTTGTTCACGTTTGTAATCAGCGGACATAAAGGCAGGTCCTTCATTATTATAGCATTACTTCCCTTATTATAACGTTAATGTCTGTGAAAATGCTACCTTCCAGATATAACACCATGGTAAAATCTTATTTACAGAGGCTGGCTCGTTGGATGTGTATATGACTACTTCGTGTTTTAAAACTGAATGGTTTGACGAAAATACTTATTTGAATGGGAAATTGAAAGAGAGCTATTGTCCGTAAAATTTAAATTTTCATGAAAAACTATCGCGTCTTGTGAGTAGTTATTTCACTACAGTATGACAGTAGATCAACGACTATTGCATTGTTTTGAGAGAATTGTTCTAATTAAATATTAGACTAGTGACAACGTTTGTATGTCACTCGTGACCGTAACATTACACTCGTCGCTTGGACGCGCTCACTTTGCATCCAGTGGTACAAAGAGAACTAAGCAATGCAGTTAATGAATCCTCGACTTCAAATAAAGACAATCTTCAAGAGCGATCGATCGTAATTCAGCTCTGTAAAATTCACGCTTGTTCGGAACGGCGTTTGACAGTACAGTCTTTCTGTTGGGATTCTCTCGAATTTACGTGTGTTTATCGTCACGCTCCGCTTTAAAATAGACTGTAGCGCCCGTTCAATTACGGAAAAGCACAAACAATGCTTGTCTATGATCTTTTAGTGACAGTCGAGACAACCTCTGGGAAGTGGAAGCGACTTTAAGGTATTATATTCATTTTTTACCTATTTACGCTAGGAAAACCATGCTCGTTAGAGAACCGCTCTAAAGTTTCAGTGTAAGCGTCACTTTCTGAGTTTATCTCATGTCATGTCGACATGTATTCATGCTCTTATTTATAGCTCGATTCCCATTCGCAATATTGACATGAAGGCAAACTCGTCGAGATGTAGCCTCTACTTTCAGTTGTACATTATCTTTCAAATGGACTCATCGAACAGAGGCTTTTAGCTGCGCACACATAAGTGCTTTGCGAGAGGCGTGTGACATTTCTATGTAAAGAACTGTAGGAATTTTTTTACCTTTCTTACTCGGTACAAACATACTTTTTTTCTACAGAAAATGCGCTTTCTTGGTATTATGTATTGTATATTTATTTCAGTCTATCAACAAATCGTTGACGTCGATATGATGCCGTAAATATATTTTACGTGTCTTAACAGTATGAGATAATCATTCTCACAATTCATGTATTTAACAGCTCTATTTTTCATGAGATCAAGAAATTTTGTGACACAGTCCAAGGTTGCTACAAATACACCACTGAAAAATAAAACACGTCTTGAATTAGGTTGGAAAGTTTAGAGCAGATGCCGTGAAATGTGCGTGTGTGTAGCAGCTGCAGGTTGAGGGCGGCTGCCGTCTTGCAAGGCTGTCCGTAACCAATGTTCGCCTTAATTACCTAGGATTTGTGGCTCCCAAAGTCTGACTTCCAAGATCACGGCTTTCTTCGAGTTTTCCAGCAGCTTGCCTTATGTCCTTTGTATCTTATCTAATTTCATAGATTATTTTACGCCCATTCAGTAACGATAATTGGTTGTGAATATGTTTAAGTAGGTTGAAGAGCTATGGATGATATTTAGTTTTAGACATCATTCATGGAAATTATATGAATATCACTTTTAATATAATTCTGAATTAACACGATCTCTTGCACGGATATGGATTTGAAAGAAAGATTTTAAAGTGAAAAAACGTGGGAAAAGGTACCTTTAGATGTGAATCTATACAATATATGACACAAAATGCTGCGTTTCAACATATAATAGAAGTGTTATGTTAAGCTGGACTATGAAAATATTTATTTGTGGGATTGTCCACTGCTTCAATATGGGTGGGTGTCGTATTGACTAGGCGTTGTAAGCCAAACAAATGGACGGTACTTCTATTAACAAGGGTTGGGCAAAAATATGGAAACACCTAAAAATAACACGTTTCCTTGCTTATTAAGGTGTAGGAAAACCGTTGGCTTTCAAAACAGCTTGCAGTCTCCTGCAAGCTCTTGTACCATTTTTACTGTAAAACTGTGGCAAGTTCAGAGACCGATGATGGCTGTGGATAACGACCACGCACTTTTCTCTCCAATGTAGACCACAAAGGTTCAATAGTAATGAGGTCTTGTGACTGGAGGAGGGATCATGTGACAAATCATACTCAGGCGCATAACATCACTCCTGGACGATGTGAGCTGTGTGAATAGGGGCTTTGTCGTCTTGAAAGACAGTGTCACCATTGGCTCCCATTTGGTTTATACCATGCGATGGACTTGATTGGCCAAAGTGTTCACATAATTCTGGGTAGTAGTGTGCCTTTGCAGAGTTATAGAGTCCACTGAAAACCAAGATATGGATGTCTAAACATCACAGAACCTATCCCTCCCCTCTTCCCCCCAATGTTTCATTGTTAGCAACAAGCAGTCTGTATTATAGAATTGGTATAGCGTTCGCAAGACGTAAGCTCGGCCAGATGTCGAAAACAGTGTAGACGAAGAATCACCCGACCATTTTAGTGTCTTTCACTGCTTTTTAGCCCAGGCTTTAGGACTTAAACACCCCTTTCGTCTGTTACAGGCATTATTATCCTGATGAAGGATTTTTGAATTACAGCTCGGCCAGAAATACCCTGCTTATGAAGCTCCCTGTTTATTGTTTCGGCATTCACAGGGGTTGTGAACACGACATTCATTTCAGTAGTTAAATTTGCTGCTGTGGGCTTTTTTTCGTCACAATCTGTTTTATTGATCGTCGGTCACGATCACTTAACATACACTTTCGTCTGCGTTGTGATTTAGTGGATGATATTTTACTGCATTCAAATATACGGAATGAATTTTCGATACAGTATTTCTTAAAATGCCAAACACCTAGGCTACCTTGCTGATGGAAACACCCAGCATCACGTTCAAAGTCTATTAACTATGACATGATACAATTGCAACTTCACAGAACAGTGCCCCGACAACGACTGACCTGTACAGCGTATTTACGGCATTGCATCGGTGGCGACAGTAGGTAATAACACCAGCGCTACGTACGCATTTCATTATAAAAACATTTCTTTTCAAGCATGCATTTCACGAGGTGTTTCCATATTTGTGTTTAACCCTTTATATGGCGATAATTTTCTCTTTGCTGATGAAAGATTAAGATGCATGTAGGGAACAGCCGTACTGACAAACCAGTTATTATCTGTACGCTAATACAGCACAGTTGCCTGTGAAGTTTTACTTCAAAGTTTTACCCTCTTTTAACTGACAGACTTGAAATATGAGAAAGCCATCCTGAGTCAGTGTGTCGCTGTCAAGAAAAGTCGGTAGAAAAATAATCTATATTTCTTCTTATATTCTACACGGGTACCGTGACACGGAAGTGTTGCTCTCTGCACATCGATTCAGTTAGACTTATTATGATATTACAGCTCAAACGTGGGTAGTCTGTCTTGATGTGCGTCATTTCGAACCGTCTTAGAATTTCATTCTAGTGTTGTTTATTTTGACTCCTTTTTTGCTGTTTATATGCGTGTGTGCAGGTCATCCTTAGTTTTGGTAAGATTGATTGTAAGTTGTACGTGTAAGAGGCAGTTCTTGTTCTGATACATATTGTGGATTAATAAAAACTCTTCTATTTGCGCCCATCATCTTGTAACGGAAATATTCAGTTTTTAGGTTTATTTCTGACATAGATGACATGTTTCACTGTTGAATATTATTCCAAAAATATTAGGTTTTTGATTAAAATAGTTCCAATTCTGATCACAAAATGAATAAGATGAAACGTGGATTGTGTGAAAATGCTTCTGTTTACCGTATAGCTGAACACACAACAGGTAAATACTCGACGTGCAGCTTGTATTTCCCTTGTCGCTAAATTAGTTGGAATTCTGTTTCTTAATTTCAAAATGTAATTCTGTGCGCTACCTGATTCGGGCCAAATTGCCATTCTCTAACATTCTGAGACCCTTTTATGCCTTGCTTTATCACCAGTGGAATATATAAAACCTGAGTTACGTTACTTGACCAATTTGTTTATGAGAATATTCTGGAAACTGTAGTGTGTCATGAGATGTAATAAATAATTTAACTGTTAACATATTTTTCTATTTTTAACCTTGCTAAACATTTTATACTAATAGCTTTCAATCGTTTGTGGGTTAGAATAATTAGTGTTTTTTAAAATTAGTGTTTAATTCATTATTAAATAAGTAAAAAATTAATAAATTCACTAATCAATTCGATGGTCACCAATGTACGAGCAGTGCTCTTTTGTATCTGTAATGCTTGAGGTTTATTCCTAGGTATAGTTTACACTTATGCTGTTTGTAGCTATAATACTGTTTTGCTGTTGCTTACTCTGAGTTTATTCCAAGTTACGGAACGAATAAGAGTTTTCTCTAACATTTAATAATTGAAATACTTAGCGTCGGTCGCGGAAAGTTTCTGAAAACTTGCAACTTGCTGCATGAGTTCCTCGCTTCCGTCTTGATTTATTTTGGTGGGGCAAATTTTGGTTCGTTAATTCAAGAGCTGGAGCGGCCGTCTCCCTTGTCATTTGGAGAGTGTTATGGGCTTCGGAGAGAGGGCTTCCCACCACAAAATTTACTTCTTTAAGAACAAAGAATGGCTAAAGTTTGTCGTAGTGTGTTAGGGCTCACAAACTTGGACGGTTATGAGCGACGAATAATTTACATGAGTATATCTTTGTAAAAATAGCTGGTACCTCTGCCTGTTTTATGTTTTTCTTGCGTTCTTTCTTCCCTTCAACGCATAACTGAATCGACTCAGCCAATGGTGTATTTTTCACTCTTGTTTTTCCTGCGCTATTCTGCAAAAATTTGATCAGGTATGTCTTGGGAGACATTTTTTACCTTTTTATTTGATATTACTTTGAATTTTGAGTCATCGTTGCTGAATGCAGATATAGTGTTTATTTATTTTTTAGTTTATTTACAGATAAAATAAGTTCTTTTGTGCTATAATATAATAATGGTTGTTGTTTGGTTTTCTGTGTTGTAAGTATGATTCAATTCTTCTGCAGTATAAACGATGTTACTTTTTTGTGCACGTGCTGTTCCATATGCTTTAATTTCTCATAAAAATCCGTCTCTTGTCTCATGTATGATTTAAGTATGTTCATTAATTTATTGCATAATCAATTCCATTTAGAAACGTCTCAATAGTTTCCTTTCGATTAGTAAAAAATTCAAAATATTATTGTCAAATACTATTATTCAATTCTTGACCATTTAACGTATATTTTTAATTGTTTTAGTTGAAAACTTACGGTTCAAATAAATAATCACAATTGGGATAGAAAAATTATCCAATCTCGGGTATATTATTCTGATTTTTAATCGCAAGATATTTGAGGCATATTGGTTCTGTGTGTAACATTGAAAGCTTGATTGTTTTAGCAATGAATGCGGAGGCATTTCACCTCCACTTGCTGAGTGTAGCAATTTCTACCAGAGCTCCATAAGAACTGCTAGCTCGTCAGGTGGCAAGACAACGCTCTTCTCGCTCGTGTTGTATCCAGCACCTTAACTCGTGTTGTATCCAGCACCTTAACTCGTGTTGTATCCAGCACCTTAACTCGTGTTGTATCCAGCACCTTAACTCGTGTTGTATCCAGCACCTTAACTCGTGTTGTATCCAGCACCTTAACTCGTACGATCTTAATGGGATATATTTCTCCCAGCACTAAGAAACATCTTTATACGATAAACATATTTTGAAAAACAATATATACGATACGATAAATTTGGAGAGCATGTCTAATTTATGGGGTAATGAAGCTATTATCACCAAATCTTGGCATAACGAAAGTTGGAACGAAAAGGTTAAAGTGGGAGCTTGTGTTGCTCTGTAGCCCCACACATCGTGTGCAAAATAGCGAAAACTATGCACGTAGGCCCGAACAGTTATTCAAATTTGTATATTTTTGCGTTGAGATCGTTGCCTCTGCTGGCACAGAACAGTTATTGCATGAGCTTCATAATAGTAAATATCTTTTAGTATCTATTGATTCAGACCGTCAAATTTAAATTTTCTCGTTCGGATTATTTTACATGATTAAAACCAAAATTCAGAATATGATATACTATCCATACTATTATATTATAATGCAGATTGACTAACTCGAAAACCATGTGCATCCTACGGGCCCTCATAATAAAATTGAAGGTCTGGCATACGTGGTGTGGCTGAGGGAATGTACGGGCATCTGGTGTTGTGGAGGCCGTGCTGCTGTTGCCCAGCAGCAGGACGCGTGTCTCAAATTAACTGAGCATTTCTAGAGCTTCGAATTTACAAGCTACACAAACTGGAGCAATGTTGCAGTTGTATTGGAAAGCCATTCTTGCTGTATCAACACTAGATCTTAATAAGTTGCGTGCAAACACTAACAGCAAGAGATCGCAGTCACAGGAAAATTTTCGAAAATGTTTATCTTTCTTTTTTCCCGTGGTAGTATCAGTAAGTTGGAAGTCGGCACGATATTTATACATACTCATAGCTCTCAAAAACATCGTAGACTTCTCATTCCTGCAGTGAATTGTTCAAAGTATTTTATAGTAACCCCCCCCCCTTAACTTATGCGTATAAGAAATTTTGTTGAGATTTTCGATATAACTCAGTGAAAAACGTTTTAATGAACTTACTATGCGTGATAGTCACAAGACTGGAACGAGAGCCTCATAGTAGACCTCAAGACGCTGCATTAGTGTTCTGCACACCCCCTGCTGCTGCACTGCAGCCTGCACACCCCCTGCTGCTGCACTGCAGCCTGCACACCCCCTGCTGCTGCACTGCAGCCTGCACACCCCCTGCTGCTGCACTGCAGCCTGCACACCCCCTGCTGCTGCACTGCAGCCTGCACACCCCCTGCTGCTGCACTGCGAGGTTATTACGTTCGGATTTTAAGTGTGCGAACCTCTAAAGCGTTTGATCTCATATTTGTTGTACCCATTACTATTATCATTTCTGGTCACTTCTTGGTTCTTTCACCAGCTAATTTATTTCAGTTCTTTTTAATTTTCAACTTGTTTCCTGTTCTGTGTTTTATTATTATCATACATTTGGTTCAGCTTTTACACACAATGCTTGTTCAAACACGAGAGGCTTTGTGCAGAACCAAGCTTCAAGTTTTTTAAATGTAAGTTTCGTAAGATCCAGTGTTGTATCAAAAAATTTGCATGTCCTTAGAGGTTTTTTGTACAACAACCCTCTGTATCCCATAGATCATTTGTGTTCAAATATTTTCTGAAGGAAAATACATACAGTCTCCTTGGCGTTTTCTCTTCCGGTATATGTGATATTGTAAACTTTTTCTTTGCATAAAATATTTTCCGTGACTTTTTGACTTTTAAAATGTGTTAAAATAGGTAAATTTCTCCTTTTCTACATTGTGCACGGATTATTAGTTTTTCTCGCAACTACATTTCTCCACATGGTGGAACACTACTAGAATATGTTGTTGTCAGTGCTCGAACTCCAGCAGAATTTTAGCCAACTACACTCATGAACTATCAACTCACCGTTCTAGTTAGAGCTGCTATTCACCTTACAAAGCATCGTTTGGTAGTAAATTGTTTATTCAGTCCTTCATACACGGAAAGTATTTGAACGTATCATGCTGTATTCGCTCAAACCTTGATATTTACGCACACCTCGAGCAGCTTGACTGGTGGAAGCCGCACTTCATCTCACATGTAGGAGTCATCATTCGGAACGCTACAGCTGTCAGAGCTGCATTGTTAGCTGCAAAATATGTACAAGTAGTAGTTCAATATTGAATAGTTGAACATTAACACTTGAATCAATGTGCCCTCCGTCTGCGTCGATAACAAGCTGTAAACGCTTGGAGAACGAATGTCTTCCACGAGTTGTGAAATCCTTTTTCAGGGATTGTCGCCAATTTCTTTGGAGCTTTGACTTCAGTGCCTCCAAATTTTAGTAAGGTGTCGCTGAAACCTTAGTCTTCAAAATGGACCAGATGTCATACTCCAGAAAATTCAAATTTAATAAATGATGGAGGCCATCATTCGTTCTTCAAAATGAAGTGGAAAACGCTGTGTGTCAACCCCTCTTGTGTTTTTTAACTCCCTATGATTGTGCCGAGTTTTACTGAAATGGTCTCTGGGTTTTATGAAATAATTTCTAGCTCAAGGCAGCAATCACTCAGCAAGAATGTCGTTGGCATAATTTTCTGTTAACACATTTCCTACGAAGTGACCCACCGGTGGGTCACTCAGGTTAGATTCTGTAATTTTTTCAAAGCTTTCTAGTGACTGTTTGTACAAAGTAATAATTTGCACCGGCTAGGCAATCGCAGGAAACGTGTTAATTAAAACCCCTCTTCCACAAAATGAATAAACTTCCTGTTTTCAGTGGTCGCCGCTCAAACCATCACCGACACCGCTCCTTGTCTTGGAATGACTACTTGCGTCTTCATGCTACCAGTCCCAGAACAAAATCGATTTTTTCGCTCCGTAATTTTTGCTGAGTGTAAAATTTTTTTTTGTTGATGAAGATCCGAGAGGAAAGGATTTCAGCTCATACAAGACGTTGGTCTGCAGATAACAGATGTTTCTTTTTATATTTGTAGGGCAGTTTAATGGGGAACGGTGGAAATGATTTCGACGGATACGTTCCGCTCTTTTGCTATATTTCTGAGGGATCTTATTTGTGTCTTCTGAGCATTTCTCTGGTGGATTTTTACCAGTTTTGGAGTTCTGGTACTTCGAAAACGACAAGGGAGATCTTGTCCCAGCATATTCTTTACTTGTCCAGTGTCTTTGAACTGTGCAAGAGCTTCACCCTTTATATTTATTGTTCATTCAAAGCGCTGGACATCCAGCGTACAGTAACGTAGCTTTCGGTGCCATTGCCAACACGGATCATCGCCACTTATCCTACCGTACGAAAATGACCATCGGGAAAGTTTATGTTCCTATTCAATACATATATACGAAATTAATTATAAGACTAAATAATTAAGTTGCAAACCCCTGGTATGCCTAATGTCTTTTAGTCTATTAACAAAACAAACAGAGGTTGAAGGGGCATTTCACTCCAGGTGTAGGGGAATTACTGAGTTCAGGTTCTTGATTAAGATTTATAGTAACAAGATGGTCAGCCAATGAGATGGCTTCTAGTCTACACTCTCAGTGTCGAGAGGTTCCATGGTGCCTAAATGAAGCAAAACAATACTATAGTAAGTTCTAAAAGGAAACTCGATATTAGGAATGTGTTCTCATATGACAAGATAGTAACTGACAAGATGATCGTAGTGATAGCTCTTGCAGTTATTACCTGTAGGCTCCAATCCAGACGTGCGTATGATTGGAGGACGGGATTCTACCTCTGTACATTAATTGTTGTTAATGCAAGCAAGAAACAAGAAGTACGGACATTATGATTTAAGCATACCATTACAAACCGCCTCTCTCCAGCCGAGTGTCTTTTACTTTTTAGGTTTCAGTATTATCCGTTAGAAATTGTCCCACCTCATGTAACTGCAACACAGCTGTTTTTGATTAATTTTTAGCTATTTTAATAAATTTTATGTATGGATAACATATGGTTTCGTTAATAGACAAAAATTTGAAATAAAATCGAATTCAACAGGGTGCGGCAACATAATTTTGTTTTTTCATTGGGTTTTGTTTTGAAAAACCGCACCTCACAGTACCAATAATTGCTTTCTCATTTGAATATAAGGATAACTAGTAAACACTCGTGTACATGTTCCTAACCCCGTTAGGTTCTGCCGGGTTTTATAAGGATAACCAGTGAACACTCGTGTACATGTTCCTAACCCCGTTAGGTTCTGCCGGGTTTTCAACACCGCCTGGACCTGCAGCTCATGCTGTTGAGCTCTGCCTCAACTGCTGCTCCCGCCGCCGCTGTGGTATCCGAAGAGCGCGCGTTTAATCTCTAATATCGACTCGGTAGTTTACCCTGTGCTGGATTCCACGTCTGATTAATTATTTGCCTGCTCAGGGGATGCTGTTGTGAGCCAAGTCTGCCAGCCTGAGCTCTCACCTCCTGTTCAGGTCGCCGCTTTCTCAAGTCAAATAGCTTCCATTTAAAGGTAACAATAATGTTCGCAGTGCTGCAGCGTTGACTAGCTTTCCGTCGTGTTCAGACCACCTTCATGATATGCTAGCCAGAGTTGTATTGCTGTCTCAGTTGCTGAGTGTGTTAGGTCTATGCAAACTTTTATGTTATTCTTAATTTTTACGAGACGTTGTGAATATTAAATTGATATTTTAATATGTGGGTGAATATTTTTTCTGCTACCAGGTTTCACAGTTTTTTTCCCTCGTACTCTACGTCCTCTTTACGGTAATCCGATTTTTGCTAATAAAACACACGTTAAAGTGTAGCTTGATTTATATAAAGTGAGCGCTCTTTATTCTATTAATGACATTTAATTAATTTTTGTATTCAATACGTCAATAATACTGATTTCCTGCGGTTATAGATACCTTGACATTAGATTATGGGGTTCAATAATTTATTCACCGTTAGTTTCTTGCTTTCATATTCATTATAGTCTTGGATAAGCAGTGCTTTCTCTCTCCCTTTATTAAGGTAAACAGTTAACTGACTTCCTGTGAGGTGCTGTAAAATGATCAGAGGATTATTACACATGAGCTGCGGTTATGCGGATTACACATGAGCTGCGGTTATGCGGATTACACATGAGCTGCGGTTATGCGGATTACACATGAGCTGCGGTTATGCGGATTACACATGAGCTGCGGTTATGCGGATCGTGGAAATGAGAGGCTGGGAAACTTGTTACTGCTTCTCGTGTAGATTGTGCTCATGTTACTTGTTTCTCCACGTCAAGGACGATGGAAATCTAAAATATACATATATTGAAGAAGAATAATTTTTGCTTGAATTTGTCTCTATGGTCAAGTATTTGAAATTACGTTGTACATTAACTCGTGCAGTTCGGCTGAAACTTTTTTTTGCAACAAAATAATACTTTAGCAAGAGAAAATCTGTTTTACGTTGACGTTTTGCCCCAATCGATTGGTAGTTTGTGTTGCTGCATCATATATTATGTATGGGCATGCTGATCTCCTGCTAATTTATGCATGAGGTTGTTCCCGATGGCATCACGTCGTTTGGCTCTTCAGACTTGTGCGCACAACTTTGTGAAGTTCTAGTTTCTTGTTTGCTCAAGGCACTGTTGCAAATTCCTATTCTGCGCTGCATTTTAAATTGCCTCTGTCGTTGCTGCTCTCTATTATACATGTAGGGAGTTCAATTGCGTTATTTAGAAAAAGATATACATGTATTCTAGCTAATTTTTATTCTACAATGTAGCCATGGAACTTTTCTCAACTCATAATACTAGAGAAAAGTTTAGGATCACCCCGAAACATTTTCACCGAGTTTGTAAAATCTTTGGTTGAAGAAGTAAAGTAGCCCATTCAATATTGCTGCAAATCCTTATGCAGATTTGACTGAGCAAAACAGCACAAGAATTGGACGTTAGAAGTTTGTAAATACAGGGTGTCTCAAAAAAATGTACTCACCCTTTAACGGTTGCTAACATGCTGTCTTCTCTGTGTTGCAGGTGTGAGGTTCAAACCTTTGCGAACATGATTAAATGTGATTAAAGAATCATGTTCGCAAAGGTTCGAACCTCACACCTGCAACACAAAGAAGACAGCATGTTAGCAACGGTTAAAGGGTGTGTACATTTTTTTGAGACACCCTGTATATCATGGACTGATGAATTTAAATTTGAACTTTTTGAAAGCAAGCGAAGAGTGTTTGTCAAAACGCTTCTGAATGAACGAGTGAATGTTGTATTGTTGCAACTGTCAAGCATGGTGGTGGATCTCTGATGATTCAAACATACTTTGTAAACTATCATAGTTAGCTGTAGACCTTATTAATATTAAAACTTCAATGCGAAAAGAAAACTATTCAATACTGCAAATCATGCAATTCCCTCTGGTTACCGCATTAATCGAGAAATTTTTATTTCTCTGCAAAATAATGATCCAAAATACAGCTCCAAATTATATTGGGATTATTTCAAAATTGAGAGAAGATAATGGAATATTGTAAATTATGATTTGGCCCCTTAGTCTCCAAATCTTTTTCCAATTGACCTTGCGTGGGATGATATTGGCGGTAAGATGTAAAATACAATGCTTACTAGTAAGGAAGAGTTTAAAGGCTTACAGAATGCTGGCAAGTCACTTACATCAACATACTTTAAATAAGTTACTAGAAAGAATGTGCCTTGCTGTTAGAGCAACTTCTCGTGGCTTTGTTGATGAAAAGAAGACGGGAATTTTTTTATTAAATTTCTATTTTGTACGTTTATTTTGAATTAAATTATTGTATAGTACTTGTGATGGTAGAAAACAAAATTACCTCATCAACGACATAGAGCTTGTAATAATTATTAGCTTTAGAGGAAAGTCTGAGGGTGGTCACACACTTTTGGCTGGTAGTGTAAATTTAATCGCCCAGATTTTCACTTGCATCAGTTGTATAAATTTTAGTCGTCATCTCACTGAGCCAAGTCTTCATCGCTACTGAAACTCATATTTCTTTTTTATAATTATTTGACCAATATTGTATTACTATTAAAAAATGCTGTAATACGTGCTATTTAACACCTTTTATGAGCCAACGTGTGAAAGATGAGCATACTTGGAGGTGGTTTATGAGGAATGAAATACGAGTAATCCAAATTAGCTGGAAAATCCTTACTACTAATGTGGTGTCTGTTTTTCACCATACCCATTCCTATGCAAGGACTCATTCCTTACAAGTTTTATAGTTCTCAGTTTAAACTCACTACCAACGGAGGTCACCGAATCCGTGATTCGTTCTTTGCTATTCTTGTGATGGTTCCCCCTGGAGTGTTTCCTTCATCTACGAGTCCCCAGCAAAAGTCAGTGTCTTATTTTTGTGGCTGGACCTGAATTGAGCCGCGACAAGAAGATCAGACTGGCTGGGATGTGGAGGGTCAAAGCATGAGAGGGCAAGACCAGCTGCAGGGCAATGGATTCCTCTTAAAAGCAGATTGAAAGAACCTCTTTTCTACCCACGGAAACGCTGGCAACACTCACTGAAGAGAGAGGCAAGGGGATTGAATGGGGAGGTCTGCCCACTCACGTAGCAGTCAGGAAACGTTGGCAACGCTAGGTCAATGATAGAAGAAAGGGGATTGAATAACGGAGACCGCGGTCCGTTCATTGTTGTCGGGGGAGCGTTGGTAGGAGAGCTCAATGACTGTTGAAGCAAGAGGATTCAATGAGAACTTACTGTATGTTCGCTCACTCACGTGATGAAGAGGCAGTGAGTTGTTTGTAGTGTAAAATCATTTCGTCACACGACAGAACGATGTATCATTTTGGGTTCTAATTTGGTCAACTTGTTTACTACTGAAGTATTGAATCGCTATTAAGTATATTGTTTTGTATTGTAGCTCATAGATACATTTTGTGTTAAGTGAGAATATACTTATATTTACCACAAGCCATAAACAGCTTTGTTCAACAAATTCGTCCTAGATAGTCATAATTTAGTGCAAACTTGTAGTGCATTTTGGTATCGGAGTAGAAGCATAAGAGCCGTGGCGCTCTCTGGTATATCAGAATAATAATAATAATATCAATGGCAATGTTAACATAATTTTTTTCAAATCTAGCTCAATAAATCTATTGTTGAGTGCTGTTTTCGATCATGAGTGAAGGCATCTACGGGAGCTTCCGTGCTAGGTGACGTGACCAGGTGCTGCTGCTCCGCCTGCACATCAACACTCAAGTCACGACTTGTGTGTGTTCGGAGCCATGTAGACTCACGCTTGTAAGCTTATAGGAAATTATTCTACATTATTACCACGTATCTCCCTCGGGAAAAACAGGGAACGTTTCACTGGCCAGGGTATCATTGTAAAATACTCTCGACTCGAATCAAGTTCAAGTTTCAGTTGAGCTTCATTGTTAGGATGTGAATTGTTCAAAGCTGCGCCCCACGCCAGTGTTACGAGTTAGTCGTACGCTAAACTCGTTGCCTAGTTCTCGCGTATTTCAATTTGTACATCATATAATTTTAGTTACTCATAACAATACGATATTGCACAAGATTTTTGTTGTATTTTCGATGGTAGCAAATCCATAATTTTGGACTGGTGTGAGTTGTTTGTAGTACTCGAGCCCTGATGGTCGAATGTTCAAGCAAATATGTATGCTAAGTGCAGCGAGACTCGTGTAGGGGTTCGAGATTGTCACACAAACATTCCTGCACGATGTTCGGAAATTGTATGACACGTAGAGGTTCGATGCACATGTATAATCAACAGCTAATCATTGGATGTGAAAAAATTGGAAGCTCCTTTTGTGAATAAGAAAGGTATTTTGTCTGTAGCAGTGTTTCTCAAAGTGATCCGTACCGCCCCCTTGGGGGCGTTGAGGAAATGCAAGGGGTCGGTAGGAGGGTACGCCTTGAATGGGGGGCGTATATTACTGTATAATATACAGTAATATAATCATTAGGGGGCGGTGGAAAATCAAATAGTGTCCTAAGGGGACGGTGATCGAAAAACTTTGAGAAACACTGATCTATAATCTACTCCTCTCACGTAGCTGCAAAAATGTAAAAGAACTTATTACACTTAATGCGTGTTCATACCTGTACTCTACATTTCTAGTAACATTCGGTAGTTTTAAGACTTATTTTCATTAAAAGTATGTCGAGATGCTTATTTCAATTCTTGACTCTAGATTACTGCCAGAAAGAATATTCTCACATGACGCATCACTTCATGTCTGACTAGAGCCGTCATCAGTCATGTGCTAAAGCACCAGAGCAGCTCATTCTATCAAGACGAACTGCTGATTTAGTTGTAGAATTTATTAGTTTGTGTGTGGCAATATCCTAGTGTAACCTGGCCGCCGAAATCCACGCATCTTGTCTGCCATGGAAAGAAGTGTTGGAGCGTAGGTATTGACCTGGCATTCTAATTTACCTTCTGAGGTGACACTAGAAAGTCGGTAGAGTGTCTTCCGACCTTTCACTCTTGATCTTGTCGGCTCTGTCGCCTCAGGAGAGCCTTCTTCTGTAATGCAAATGACTCAGACTTCAAAGACGCACATTTATTGTCGTTATAATTCACCTGGCACTTGGATTCCTTGAGCTTCCAGCTTTCTCTGTGGAGATTGCAAGGTTTTTAATAACATCATGTTCACTGCTGTGGTGCAGGAATAATTTTTTAAAGGATTTCCTACATTTGTATGGACATTTAAGATTTTGCATTCTTCTTTGTTACTGTGGGGATCAGAATCATATGTGTTCTGTATACATGTGAGCTTCTTTCGTTCGTGACTGTAGTATTGCATTGGTAATATTTTCTGAGATAAGGATGAAATACCAACAGGAATAGGTCAAAGAAATCCTCTTCCTCTACCAGGCTGAGTTTGTTTTTCGTTTTCCACCAACAGAGTGACGCGCTTGTGACGCCTTCGATATCTCGCTGAACATGCGGAGAGCAGATCGTAGTTTTTTGCTGCACCACAACGAAAGTTGTTCGTTAGTTCGCAGTAAAATACAAGCAGTGTTTGCGTTTGTAAAACTTCCCAATATTTTAACTCGCATTGTCTATTAATAAAACTGTTACCTTCCTTACACTGCATATTATCTGCTTTATTTTTTCCCTACGTAACGGTTTTGATGTGACATTATACAAAATTGGTTGTTGTTCTGGTATAAGTTTTATCATAAATATGAAGTATTTCGTTTTGGCGGACTAGTTCTATTTTTCTAAAGAAAATTATTACACATTTTTCTCTCTCCAATAAAATTGTGAAGAGCCTCTCATTAGAAGGCGAGGGAGGAAGTCTTGTTGAGCTCTGCTTGAGGAGTCAGGGTTCGTTGGTGTCTGTCCTCTTCAGTAATGCCTGAAAATTCAGTAATGAAGCCTAGGATGCCAGTAATACATTCTTCAAATTTATCCTACTAGTCAGTACAGAATCTATAACGTTTCTTGCGGAAGTCAGTTATGAATTTAGTTTTCGATTGTTGGTCGGCCTTATTTTGCTTGGTTGCCCTCCTGTTTTTGTGTCGTGAGAGTGGCCAATGTATCGACCTCTCTTGCGAAGTTCATTGTTTTCATTTCTTAGCTTTTGCTTTTCTCGTCTACTTGAGATGCGCTTGCATCTCTTGCCGATCATTCCAAGCTGTGGCAAACTAAGACACTATAACTTTAGGTTTTCGTGTTCCACTTCATGAATTCTGATTCTGCAGAATTTAAATGTGATGATTATAATTCAATAATCGAACATAAGCAACTGTAGAACTCTTAGTTTAAAAACAATACAACGTCTGTAAAATGTTAACGAGAATTTCATTGCTTTTGCAAAGGCAGGACGTATTGAGAATTTATCAGTGATATGTAAAACACAACGTTAAAGAAGGTATTGTAGAGAAGCAGGGACGAATATTGCAGTGCAGTAGTTTAAGCATCATCAGATGAACACTGCAAGTAATACTATTTATCAAAACGGATTTAGTGTTGAAAATGAGCTCACAGATTGAAAATTGATCAAAAACTCTAAGTGGAAGTGTCGGTGTTTAGTTGTGAAGTACGTTGTGAACGGTCTCTCATCTTCCTTCATTCTCATCTTCTATTAATAAAACGTCTAAACACACACTCTGAGTTTTCCTTTAGCTGTCTTTGTCAGACTCTTCCATGTGTAATTATCTTCTTAGTTTTGTGCAAGTGTGAAAATTGTGTGAATATAATTGAGGTTTTTAAGGAAACGAAAAGTTCATGAACGCATCTAACTTATCTTCCTACAGGACTTTTTATGCTTGTGAGAAAGTTTGATCTCTTGGTTCGTGGCTCAGGACTGCAGGACGGCAACGCTCTTAGTACAAGAGTGCGCAATTTTTTGTAAAGTTTCAGCATTGTTGTAAACAAGTGTCATTTGATAACACACCACTTTCAGAAGTATCTCAAGACCCTGTAGTATCATGACTGCTCTATTTTAAACCATTACTATTTAATTTTCACAACTTGAACTTATTCTCGTTATATGATTTTTACAGTAATGAAACGTTTTCGCGGCCCTAAATGTTATCAAACATTCAAACATAGTTGAAGTGTTACTGATATGCTCGCAAAGTTCTAAAGCTCAACTGGCGAATTCCGTGAGGTGTTCGGGTGACAATTTAGACTTGCTGGAAACTTCGTATGACAAATTTTTCGGTTTCCAGAAGGCAAGACTCTCCTAAGGAGAAACTTTGAATGCGGCTGCTGTGGTCTTTTCTGTCCAACCACAGGGAAAGTTACTGCCGGCGGTAGTCTGATGAAAGCCACGACTGGTATCCTAAAAGTTATCTTCTCCTCATCCTTCAAGTCCCACTGACTGATAAATTCTCGTAGATATTTTGCTGCTCCATTGCGGGACTGCGTGCCTCTGTACCGAATCTCCTAGTCTTATGGATGAAAGCTAATAAATTCCTCAAATGTTTCGCTGTCCTTGTACTGCACAACTGCTCGTTTTTGTATGGATCTCGCTGCCGCATCGATGGCTCTTTAAAAAATGAATTCCCGTCAATATTTTGCGAGGTCGCGTATTCGAACTGCCTCTCTTGTGTGTCGCATGCGCAGCTCCAATAATTGTCTTATTGGTTTTTCTTCATCGTATTTCTGATTCTTTACTTCGTATATGACAGACTTTAAGGTGAATCGTATAAATTTGTAAATATTTTTATGCAGACGAGTCTGAGTTGTGACCAATGGAGTTAGAGTCGCAACTTCAACTTATGGAATCATGCTCAGTGTCTTGTTGGACTCTGCTCTGTTCAAGGGATATTTTTCTTTTTGAGTGTTTTTTTGTTGATATCTTCATAAAGAAGTCATTACTAAAGTAGTGTATTTAGAACATAATGTAAATCCTTTCCGTATTCACATATTTTATTGTTTAAGATATACTTGATTCCGTCATTTTTGTATGTTCCAAAAATAGTCACAATGAGTGGGACTGTGAAGTCAGTTTGATTAATTGGTGTTTCGAGCTCAATTTATTTTGTGATATTTTGTACTTCGTCTCCTCTCTACGAAGTGAACGTGAAAATTTCCTCCATTAATGTATTGAACTATCAAAGTTCACTGAATATTTTGTAATTTCTGGCACTTCTTATCGTCTTTCTAGTGTTTGACTCCATGGACTCTAAAATGAACCCAACCTCGTATTCTCGCTTCACACTCGACAACTGAAAATTAGGGCAGCTTACCGAAACGAGTTTGCAAAAGCTGTTTTAGTATTATTACTTATAATAACACAGTTAACCTTAATGGTTTTACAACTCTTTTAATTCTATGAAGTAAAGTATCAGTAATTTTGTAGCTTATTTCAAGAAACTATGCAAGGAAACAAATTTGAAATGATGAAAAAATGATCGGATTAGAATTACTACCAAATGTGGCGGTAATGCAATATAGGATTGCAATTATTAAAGCAAGCAGAGACCCACTTGAAATAAGACAAATTGTGTGTAACAAAAGAAACTGTAGAATGACGCACGTCACAACACTGTGAAGGATCTACAAAAAATGAGCAGTGCGACGGCACTGTGTGTTATACGAATGCTTGTGTTCTTCAGTTGTAAGTGACCACAATGTTAATTTTATTGAAGTTTTGCAACTTCTGTATATTTTTGAACATGATGGGCTATATTTCTTTAGATTTATGGATTATTGAGATAATTTTTTTTAACTTTTCTATAATCAGTTTGTCTGCTTTCATAAGAAGTTTTTTACCATCTTGACGAGAGTTGTAGCTTTGTGGTGGTCTTCTTAAGTCGAATGCATAGTAATTGGTTGTTGTCTTGTATGATTTATATTCGAGATCATCTCTATAATGTTATAAAATACCAATGATGAATCCTAAAATTCACCTTATTACTGATGAAAGGGCAGCTTTAATTTCTCTGAATGTGTATTCGTAGCTGAATTTAGGGAATCCAACTTTAATTAGCCGTGTGACCGGAGTAACTTTTCAAAACAGTCACGGGAAAATCCTTGCGATATTTTCTCGTTATCTTGCGAATGAATAACTTCAAATTAGCTATCGCTGCTATCAGGTCTCTTCTGTGGACATTTTTACGGAGATGTCCTGAGTTAGGAAGGAAATTTGGCAAGTGTCGTGGATAGTGTGAGATCAGCGGGGCTTTAAAACATGGCTGGAAAGTGTAAAAGGCTATCAGTTAATTTAGTTGCAGCAGGAAAAAAGGAATAGCTGAAATATGTTTGTTCTTTAGAACTGTCTTCATTATTTTGCATCTTATTTGCCATGCATTTGAATATTCGCAAATAGTTTTTTAGATGTCTAATTAGGATTCTACAATGTTCCAATTTTATTATTATTCTATTTTGTAAATGCCGTTACAAAAGTTATCTATTTTATTTTATATAATTATTCATCGCTATTTTATGATAAAAATGAGCTAATTTTTTAATACAGCGAAACTCAGTAGCAAAATTCGACACTTTTTATATGAGGTTCTCTTAGCACTGAGTGTCGTCCGTGCAGTGGAGTGTTTCCTATTGCTGTGTTCTCACAAAGCCTTCTTTAGGCAGCTTAGCAATTTCCTCTATCCTTGTTCCACAAGTCTTTTGATGGCAAGTATATGAAAGCAAAATTATTGCGTACAGTTTCCGAGTCGTACGTATTCCAGTTCTAACTTGATACTCTTTGAATTTGAAGTATAACTTTTTAAAGTTGAAAACTTCTTATATTCTGGGCGCGAAGTGTGTTCATATTTGCCTGAAGACCTTGTGGCTGCCGCAGTGCTTTGGAGACCTCGCTTTGTTCAACTGCTCCAGCTTTTCCTACAAAAATCAATATGACGCGTGCATTGAGTCTCGTCTGTTATTGACCTTACTTCCTAGACGAATAGTCAACATGTACGCATTCTGTCACACTTTTTTTCACTGGCTTCAGTTCTCTTTAAAAATCATCATATATGACATATTCAAAACAGTTTTATGAATGAACAACCCATTGTGCTTCATTTGTTTTCTCAATAAGAGTATGAATACAACTGATTTTCTTCGTACATCTTATTAACGAATATCAAATTGACGATTATGAATTTCTACTGCTGTATGTGCAGTGTTTAGTTAAATTAACGTCAGTGTTGCACTCGACTAACTGACAATATGCTTAATTGCTTTGTTCTAGCGCCCTATTATTTACTCTAAGCTAAAGAACAAGATTTATGAGCATGTTCAATCATTTTACTTGAATTCATACCCTCGTGTTCACAGCATCAATATAATAATACACTCATGCATTTTGTTTTGAACAATTGCTTCTGTTGTTCGTGTTGTTCTTCAGTGATTCTGTTGCAATTATACTGTATTTATTGTCGGGCTGAATGGCTGACTCGTATTTTTGTAATAAAACTACTTGTATAGGATAGTGAAATGACCGAACTATTCTTTGATAACGGTAATAAGTACTTCTACGGCTTTATTTTTTTCATGTTCTCATATTTTCCTGAATCTTTCTGATCTTTTACTCCTATATATTACCTTGACAATAAGAAAATGTTGTAGTTTCACTCAATAAACGAAGTATTCCTCAATAATAAAATGTTGCTGCTTAATTGCGGTTGTGTTCTTGTATTATGTGTGTTGCAGAGTTGATCCCCATCTTGAATATTTGGATTTAATAGTGCATTTTGATATACTAAAGGTCTTGTACTGTATTATCACTTATCCTAGTGTAGATTCTGCGGTTCAGTGTTACTACTTGTGTGTGAATGTATCATTTATTCCATGGTAAAGTTAGTGGGAATTTAAACGTGAAGTATCGAGTTCAAATGTACACGAACTTATCTACACATTTATTTCCTTTTATGCGTTTTGTACTTGGAAATGTGGATTTTTGAAACTAGGGTTCATATTCACAAATCTGGATTACTGTGCTTGTGTTTTACGCGACCGACGCTTGATCTGGCGGTGTCTTGGACGGAAGACACCTCATGAAATTGTGTCTCGGCGCGCTGAGCCTCGCAAAGCAGCCTGTGAAACTGGTGTCATGAAATGGCCCTGGTCTCTTGATGAGGCATTCAGAGGCTGCCGCCACCAATCCAATAGAGCTTATTCTCCAAATATTCTCTCTGTTTTGAAGGCTCATCTGAAAGGCCGCCGGAGACCTCGCTCGGATATTGCGGCGACGTCTAGTTGGAGCTCAGGCGTGTTTGATGTTGTGCTTTTGCTGGCGTCTTTGATGTTCGTCTCACAGTCATTGGCCCCAATTGTTCCGTCAACGAGCGGCTCTTTGCGTCATTCTAATGTGACTTTTGACTCATTTTCTCCTGACAAGACTCGCCGTGACCTCATGCAAGCCTCCAGGCTCTTTTGCACTCAACTCATTCCCCTCAAAAATGGGCTCGAGCTACCCTTAAGACTCCTTCTCTCAACAGTTAGAGGTTCACTCTTGCTTTATGATCGCTGGAACAGTCTTTTTGTCCTTTGCTTCTGAGACCTTTGAAATATTTGAAGTTTTTCTTGAATTCTGAGATCTTCACACTGCACTGCTCGTTAACTTTTACGAGGGCAAGTATGGACTGGAGCAAGCTCAATTTTTTAGCATTAAATTGCTGCATGCTCCCTACTGCATGAAAATTTTCTCATTTATTTTTGTGCTACCGCCTTATTTTGCTGTGCGTTGAAAAGGTGCTCAATTAATGCCATTTTAGAACTCGTTGCACTCTTTATTAAGAGTAAGCACCTTTTACTGTTGTCAAAGTGACGCCTGACATAAGCGTCCAAAAACTTATATGGAGTTCAAGAAATGGCATGTACACGACTTCACTTCTACGATGCTAAATTTGTTCAAAGAACTTAAAAGCGTATGTCCTACATAATATTTGCTATTTATTCTTTTCAATGGGTCTCGTTATTTAAGATGCTAGAATCAGTTACTTACTCACTAACTGAAGAAATGCGTTGGTTTGAGGCTTTGTCTTGCTCGTTACTTGATGCTGGATATGACGAGGTGCTATTTAAAAGTACTCCTGTTTGTGCCCAATTTTCCTCCCCCTAAGCCTCCTGTTTGTGCCCGACTCTCCGTCTCCATAACCCCCTGCTTGTGGAGCACTGGTTCCTCACCTCCCCCTCAATGTGATATCCTCGTTTCCCACGTCAGGAAAAGTTGGGCGCTGCGGCGGCTGCTGCATGCCAAGTGACGTTCACGAGTCTCTGACCTTGCCGTCGCTGTGTGCTCCTGCTTGCCTGCCTGCCTGTCTGCCTGTCTTGCCTAAGTTGCCTTACTGGCTCTCAGGCACAACTGCTGGCCTGTACGGCACGTGGTCCTGTTGTACGGCACGTTGTTGTGTCGCACGTGTGATTGTCAGTTGCCAAGAATGAAGTTTTAGCGATGATCCAAAAAATGTTTTATCATCATTAATTATCCGATTTTTGTGCAATTTTTTTCGTTGACATTTTTTCATGTTGCGTTTTTCAGCATTTCTTTTATTTTCGAACGAGATATTTCTACAGAGGAGGGCACTTCAATAAGACGAGATAACTTCTCGCTGAAAATTGAAGATAGATGACACAAAAGCCACTGCACTTGAACAGGAGCTCGTACGAATAGTGGAAATAATAAATATTTCCACCATTAAATATCAAGACTTGGAATATTACTGCTGCCGTCCGTATTTACTAAGCACATGTTGAGGGCAGTGTGTGTGTGGAGCGCGAAGTCCTTCCTGTGCATTGTAGGGACAATCTGCTGCCCTGCGTTGCTGAGTAGCGGACGCTTCAGTGATGCGAACAGCGTCTGAGGAAAGTGTGTTAGTGACGTGCATACAAGGCTTCTCATTATCTAATACTGTTCTGGTCTGGACATGTTCATGATTTTATTCTTGCTTAGCTTCATCATCCATCATAAATGCTTCCCTTTCCTCCTTCATTGCCAGTTTTCTTGCTCGTCTTTTCCTGCACAGCAGTCCCTAGTGTGGCATCATCTCGTAGCACACGGCCTCGTGGGAGCCATCCTCACCTCCTGGTACTGGGGTACCACCTCCCCCTGGTACTGGGGTACCACCTCCCCCTGGTACTGGGGTACCACCTCCCCCTGGTACTGGGGTAC